>JACEIK010001939.1:174412-227116 GCA_018107945.1 Datura stramonium
CCCCCTTAGTTAAACTGGTGCTATATGTATTGTTTATTTTATTCTTTGTCTGTTTTGATTTATTTTTCAGTTATTTTTTACTTTGTTTGTACCAAATTGTCATAATAATAAGATTTTTTTCCATATACATTGGATTAACTTTCTTTCTTCTCGCATGTTTGATATTAATTTATCTATTCATTTTCATAAAAATATGTTTGAATCACTTAGCTGTTCTTTTGGTTTAATACCAAATTGACCTTTTTGCTAGCTAAAATTTCTCCCACATAATTAATTGACTAGGAAGGGACCTATATTTGTGGACCTCGAAAAGGTGTCTAACACCTTCCTTTTGAGGTAACTTGAACTCTTACCAGATTCTGGTAATGATAGGCTAGTTAAATAGGTTTTTCTTATTCATTAGTTTAGTTCGGTTCCCTAACGCACCATAATTCGTTAGCTAGCGACTATTCTCAATAAATTATCCTTCAAGAGTTGTCACATGTTGAATTTCATTTTTCGCAAGGAAAACGAGGCGCGATATCACCCACAAAGGGTGATGCGGTTTGAGAAATAGGGAAGCTTAGCCCGAGGTATATTGGTCCATTTTAGGTTCTTCGATGCATGTGGGACGTGGCATATGAATTGTCTTTGCCTCCAGGTTTGTCCGGAGTTTATCTGGTGTTCCATGTCTCTATGTTGAAGAAGTCTCATGGTAATGGCTCCTATTTTATCCATTAGGATTCAGTGTTGCTTGATGAAAATTTGTCATATGAAGTGAAGCATGTTGTTATTCTAGATAGACAGGTCCGCAAACTGAGATGTAAAGGAGATCGCGACTATGAAGGTCCAGTGGAAGAATCGTCCTATGGAGGAGGCCACTTGGGAAATCGAGGCAGACTTGCATAACAAATATCCTCAGCTTTTATCGAGTTAGGTATTTTCCCTCCCTACTTTCTTTCTTGACCGTTCGGAGACAAAATGGTTTGATTAGTATTTAATGTAATAACCCATCCGTCTTTATAGGATAATAAAGGTCTTAGCAACTTGTAGAACTCCCATGACGAAGTTGAATTAATAAGAAAAGTCAAAATAGGATGGTTGTAAAAACTGAATAAGTTCGTGGTTGGTTGAATTTCATGTGTTGTGATTTAGTTAGGGGTTGACCTATTACACTATATCTCTGTAGGGAATTCTGAGAGTGCGAATGAATTTGTAGCATTAATTTACGGCTAAGTGCACCATCGAAAAATGCTGGAAAGTCGAGATGAAAGACTTTGTGTTTGGGAATGGAAAAAGTGAGTAGAATTTTGAGCTACTATTTAAGCAGCGGACCGCTACAACGGTCATGTGTATGCCGCAACGGTTAGAGAGGTTTTAGTCGAGTTCTCCATAGTGAGGATTTGGTCGCTATAGCGGATTCACTGTAGAAAAAAATTGACTGCTGCAATGAACGACGTGAGGAAGAATGTCTCTTTAAGTTAGAATTTTGGGGTTTTTATTCTATTTTTCTAAGGCACAAAAGATTAAAGAGCTTAGAGCGATTTTTCAAAGGTAGAAAGGGTTCTTCTTCCCAAAGTAAGAATTCTAGCTTATTCATTTCCTCTTTCAATTTCCTAACACCCTATAATCAATGGGTGGTCTTTAATGGTGAATTTCTAGCTAAGAACCCTAGGTATTTGAAAGTTAGGGCTAGTGATATGGAAATGATTGGGTATTTATTCCTAGGCCTAAAAGTGCATAATTAATACTTTCCAAGGTGAATGTGATTGTAGAACTTCATTTATGTGATAGTGTGAGACTTAGAACTCGGTGGAGTTGGGACCTTTAATCATAGAAACTGCTTTAAGGGGGTTTAGAGGAGTAAAAACTCCATGAACTATGTTGGAATGATCATTATAAAATTGGGTTATGATAATTTAACCTTTGAACATAGAATTAAATCGTAATAACGGGTAGAATTGGGTGGGTTAGAACTCTTAAGCCCTTGGTTGAAAAAGTTGGATAATTATAAAATATCCGAGGCATTGAGGAAAGGCAAAGCTCTCGTGGAGTAGGTTGATATTTGAGTCTTCGATTGAGGTAAGTTATTGTTTGTGAGGAGTTAGACTTTATATAATGACGTGTATATATAATGACTTGAAAAGCATGTTTAAATAGTCTTTGGACATTGATTGTAATATAAAATAAGATGGTATAACTATGTTTCTTGAATGATCTCTAAATTGATTAAACTGCGAATATGATTCATGAATTAGAATTGCAATTGTGATAATCAATGTGTATTTGTGATTTATCCTATATGATGACTGTTCGAGAGAATGATGAAATGTGTTGATGAATTTTAGGTAATATATTCTTACCTTAAGATAAGAGGCTCATGTCTGAGGGGAGCATCTTTATGAGCGATGAGTGTATTCTGATTGAGTATACATAAATACTTGGATATAAGTGGCTCATGTCTGAAGGGAGTATCTAGACGAGCAAATAAGTGGGAGCGGGTTTTGTGCCGGTATGGTACATGGATTTCTAGAGTCCTCTACAGATCATGACTGGAAGGACAAACATAAGACCTTCTGGCATGTGTTCATAGTGTGTGTTACAGTATATGTCCAGAGATGAGAAAGTAATAAGACAGGATCATTTACCTGTGTGTTTAGTGTGAATATGAATTTCTTGCTTATTTGTGACTTGAAATATAAGCTTGTGATATTCTGTGGATTGATTGTTGAGGATTATATACATGTGATGTCTTGTTGATTGATAATGTCATACATGATACGGTGAATAGAACTACTTATTGTGAATGGTTATTGGAGTTGTGAGTTGGTGCTTATTGTCTAATTTCGAGTACTTGGTTTTTTTTATTGAGTCTTATTATATATATGTTATTATCTAAGGTACACTTATTATTCCTACCATTACATAGTGTTATGTACTAATGCTACTCCTACACTTATTTTTTAAGTGCAGACTGCGATCCAGGAATACCACATCTCTAGCGGGACAGTTTGACATTTGATTTGAGGGTGAGCTGATTTCTACCCAAGCTGTTGCAGATCTTCTTTAGCTGATTTCTGCTTGTTCCCAAACATTATTTTGTTGTTTTATCTTATTTTCTACTACTCTTAGACATTGTTTAAGTTAGAGTCCTTTGTACAATGACTTTCAGTTCTTAGAGATTGTAATAGTTAGCTTCCGCAAAGAGTTGGTTTTATGTTTGTTATTGCAGACTTCCACTATTTGTCTTATAATATTTTATTTTGATTAAAATGAATGAGTAAATGAATAGGCTAGCTGGGAAATAACACTTCACCCACCGAGGGGTTAGTATGGGTTCCAATAACGGCCACCTGGATCATGACAAATATATTGACAATATTGCTACAAGTGAGGTCCTTTTGCAATGTGGACACAAATCACAAGAAGAGGAACAAATATGTAAAGACCCACATGGTTGTTTTGTGCTTTTGCTCTTTTTCAAAGTTTGGCTTTCCCCCTTATTATGTCATTTATAACTAGCGGGTATGGGTGGTGTGGTTCCCAAGTAATCAGATGTGTTTTGAAGAAGAAATCCTATTTTTGGAACTTTAAAAATGAAAACTATGACCAAAATAAATATTTTGAATTAACGAGGTCGGTTTTGAGTTTTGCAGATCTCTTAATTTCAGAAGGTGATATATCACTTAGTCGGATATTTTGCATAAATCCAAAAGCATTTGGGAGTAATTTGGATCAATTTTTTGAGTTTCTAGTTCCATTGTAGAACTGTGAGTTGACCATAATCAATATTTCGTCAAATGACATTGGGTCAGTGATTATATAATTTCAACATGAACGAAACATATTTTATAATTGATTTCCATACTTGATTTATGACTAGGGTCTCGGATGAGTTTCAAGTATTTGTGCTGTCATGACCCGAGTGTACACTCTAGATGCAATATGGTACTTGGTGCCACAAGTGACTCCAAGCTAACCCATGGCTTAACATCACACTGCTATACTGAATTAAACATAGCAGAAGCTGTGGAAACGTAACTAAATAACTTTTTTGAAAATAATACATGTCTGATAAACTACCGAAATTTATGAAACAAATGCAAAAACATGCTGAATAATACTATGTTTGAAAGCCTTCTAAGAACTGGCAAGTTGCTAGGACAGACCCCCAGCTTACCCTAAAGTCTAACTCAAAAAAACTGAATAAATGGAAAGTAAACTCTCGTCCTCGTAAGATGAGGACTCACCAAAAGGTGTTGCTGGTGAAATCGTCAGAAGGGAACTACTGATGATGTTGTGGCTGAGAACCTACACCTGTATCATAATATGATACAACATGGAAAATATGCATCAATACTTTGAATGTACTATGTATGTAAGATGTAAGTAAAAATAGTAGAAATACACAACTGAACTGATAAACACTGAATATAACTGTAACAATGTAACACATGTATTGACTGAGGATCATAGCTAAATATTATAATCTAAATAAATGGGGCTGAACTGAAATTGAGACTATACTGAACTGAATTGAACTGATAAGTGGGAGAGTTTATAACAAACATATAACCACGTGAGCTAAACATGGAGTCCGATGTATACACCCCATCGGTAAGAGCCCATTGTACCTTGCCAGGGTATAGTGGTTGAGCTATGTGATCATTATCTGAGGCTCATTCGGGCTAATGACCTATAGTGGTAGTGCAGTTCTGGGAACCTGGATGCACTGAACCCTGGTCCGCTCGGTGCTAAGTCCTACTCCCACTAGAAATCCTAACTGTGACTGTTAGACTGATAGCTCGAACCTGATGTTCTGAGACTTAGGTCAGGAATACTTATCTGGAAGTACCCTGAGAGTCTAAAGGACCTTATAACTGAAAGCTAAGTTTTCTAAGATGTCCAGATCTACTTTATTAGAAAGCGTCGTAACCGTCTAAAGAACAACCTGATGACTGATAACTGAGACTATTGAGTTTTAATGAACTCTTTGAGAGACTGAATATAGTCAAACTAATCAGATGGCATTTCTGTAAGACACTGAAAATGCTAAGTACTGACTAAGACTGAACAATCAATAAATCAACTTTTGATCATATAACTGTACTATCGTGGTAATGTAAAGAACTACCAGAATCAAGCAACATTTGTATCTGGACAATTATGCAAGACTCCTTCAAATCACATTTACAGATTAGGGCCAAAACACATATTTCATTAAAAGAGATATCAACATGAATTATAACTATCAATAACCTTTAAGAATCAAGAGAATTATAGCAAGAAGGAATCATGATCTAACTGAAAGACAACCCTAACTTTGATCTTTATAGGGACCAGAACTGATACAGGCTTTATAAGAGTTTTGGGGCACAAGAGAAGAACAATTCCCTTGTTAAAATCCCACATACCTGGAGTGGAGACTCCCTTGAGAAATTTCTTGAGAAATCTGAGGAGAAACTGAAACCCTTGATCTTTCTCTTTACTTCTAGACTAAGTTTTCTACGTACTGAACTTGAGAGAATAAGAGGAATGAGGAGAGAACGTCGACTAACTCCCCAAATCCCCTGGTTATAACCGCAAAATGATGTGGTATAGGCATTAAAATAATGGAAAGTGACAAAAATGCCCCTGGAATTCGGACTGTTAAAACCTCACTCCCGGTGACCTAACGAGTTGTTAGGTCACTGGACAACTTGTGGTCCTCACTCGTTGTCACTGGAACTTCCCTTTTTTCTGAGCTTATCTTGATGACTTCACCTAACGATTCATCATGACTCTTAATGGATCATTTCACCACATATTAAGTCCCTCTGAAAATCAAGTTGTCATCCATCCATCTCACCCCAGAGGTCACCTAACGACTCATTAGGTGTCATGACGACCTGTCATCTCAACTCGTGGTCGCTACCGGAAATTTTCCATCCGACCATCCCTCCAAGACTACGACTCATCTGACGAGTCATGAGGTGGCACCACGACTCATCACCAAACTCATTAAATCCCCAAAAGTCCCCAATATTTACCAACTGAGGTACACATGATAGGTCACTTAGCAACCCGTCGAGTCACATAACGAGTCATTCTACGACTCGTTCTGTGACCTGGTGCAGGTTTCCTGTTTTCTTTATTTTAATTCCTGGGTTTGATCTTAGGGATTTTTGGAGTGTTACAATATTTCTCCCTTGAGAACATTCATCTTTGAATGTAGAATAAGCATACTGGATGGCCAGGCAAAGAATTGGAATCCCAAACTAAAGACTAAATAACTTATTTTTGAAGGGGTGACTAACTCCGAACTAAGATAGGTATACTAACTGAGTTGATACAACTAGGGTGCACATTAAAAACATGAATACAGCTTATGAATACAAAACTGAATAGAATACTGAGAAGGTACTTAATACCTGACGTTGAAGCTGAACTGTAAGTGAATAAATGAGGGTATTTAGCCATCATGTCTACTTCTGCTTCCCAAGTAGCTCCCTTAACTAGCTGGTTCCTCCATAAAACCTTTACTGAAGTGACCTCCTTGTTTCTCAGCTAACGAACTTGACGGTCTAGGATCTGAACTAGAACTTCCTCATAAGAGAGGCTATCATTTACACCAACACTCTCTAGAGGCACTACTGGGGTCGGGTCACCGATGCACTTCTTCAGCAATGACACATGGATGATTGGATGCACCGATGCTAACTCTGCAAGTAACTATAACTCATAGGCCATATTGCCAATTGCGTTTCAGGATTTTGTAAGGTCCCACATATCTCGGACTGAGTTTTCTTTTCTTCTAAAACCTCATCACCCTTTTCATAGGTGAAATCTTCAGATAAATCCAATCATCTACAACAAAATCTGGCTCTCTTCTCCTCACATCCACATATGATTTCTATCAGCTTTGTGTTGGTTTCAACCTTTCTCTAATAAGTTGAACCTTCTGTATCATTTCATGAACTGATTCTAGTCCTATTATGGTAGTTTCACCAACTTCGAACCATCTTATGGAGATCTACATCTCCTACCATACAATGGCTCGAACGGAGCCATCTGGATGCTGGAGTGATAGCTGTTATTATATGCAAACTCAATGAGAGGTAGGTGATTATCCCAACTTCCCTTGAAATAAATCACACAAGCCCTCAACATATCTTCCAAATTCTGTATAGGCCGCTCATCTTGTCCATCCGTCTGTGGATGAAAAGCGGTGCTGAGCTTGACCTGAGTGCCAAGTCCCTTCTAAAATGACTTCTAGAAATGCGAAGTGAACTAAGTACCTCAATATGAAATGATGGACAAGGGGACTCCATGCAGTCTGACTAACCCCCGGATGTATAGTCTAGCATAATCCTCAACTGAGTCTGTAGTCTTAACCAGTAAAAAGTGTGCTGACTTAGCCACCCAGTCTACAACCACCCAAATTGAGTCATGTTGTCACGAGTATGAGGTAGACCTGTAATGAAATCCATGTTCACTTATTCCCACTTCCATGTAGGTATGTTGATATCCTAAGTCATACCCCCAGGTCTTTGATGTTCAACCTTAACCTGTTGGCAGTTTAGACACTTAGCTACAAATTCTTCAATGTCCTTCTTCATGTCCTTCCACCAATATATTTCCCGTAGGTCACGGTATATCTTAGTGGCACCTGGATAAATAGAATACCTAGAGCTATGTGCTTCTAACAGTATTCATTTTCTTAAGTCATCTACCTTTGGGACACATAATCTGCCCTGGTAATGAAGTACACCATCTCCCCCTTTGGAGAAAGCCTCCACCTCTTTTCTTAGAATTTCTTCCTTTAACTTGAGTAGGATAGGGTCTTCGTCCTAATTTGACTTAACCTCTACCACCAGTGAGGATTCTGACCCACTATGAATTACAACTCCTCCCTCAGCTGAATCAACTAACTACACTTCCAATCGAGCTAACCTGTGGATATCTTTTGCCAGCTCCTTTCTGCCATCTCCGACATAAGCAATGTTTCCCAATAGACATCCTGCTTAGGGCATCAGCCACCACATTGGCCTTGCCTGGGTGGTATAGCACACTCATGTCATAGTCCTTTAATAATTCCATCCACCTTCTTTAATGAAGGTTCAAGTCCTTCTAACTGAACACGTACTGAACGCTCTTGTGGTCAGTGAAAACATGCACATAAATCCCATAAAGGTAATGTCTCCAAATCTTTAAAGCAAACACTACCGCAACCAACTCAAGATCATGAGTCGGGTTGTTCTTCTCATGAACCTTGAATTATCTAGAAGCATAAGCTATTACCTTACCATGCTGCATCAGAATGCACCCAAGACCAATTCTTGAGAAATCACAATAGATCATGAACCTTCTAGTAGAGTTAGAACCGGGACTATAGTGAGTCGAGTCTTCAACTTCTGAAAACTCTTTTTGCATTCATCAAACCGCTGAAACTTCACCTTCTTCTGAGTCTATTTGGTCAAAGTGGATCCAATAGAAGAAAACCCTTCTACGAACCGTCAATAATAGCCATCTAGACCCAAGAAACTCCTGATGTCTGCCAGAGAGGTGGGTCTTTGCTAGTCTTTTACTGCTTCTATCTTCTGAGGATCCACTCGAATACCCTCTCTAGAGACTATGTGGCCGAGAAGGCAACTAATTTGAGACAGAATTCACTCTTGCTAAATTTGGCGAATAACTGAAGGCCCCTGAGAGTCTAGAACTATTCTTAGATGGTCTGCATGTTCCTCCTCTATTATGGAATAAACCAATATATCATATATAAAGACAATGACGAACATGTCCAGGTACGACTTGAATACCCTATTCATCAGATCCATAAAAGCTGCAGGAGCATTGGTTAATCCAAAAGACATAACTACGAATTCGTAGTGACCATACCGAGTCTGAAGGCTATTTTTGGAATGTCACATTCTCAGATCCTGAGCTGGTGGTTTCCTGACCTGAGGTCTATCTTGGAGAAAAAACTAACTCCCCGAAGCTAGTCGAACATGTCATCAATCCTTGGTAGAGGATACTTGTTCTTAACTATTACTTTTTTCAATTGATAGTAGTCGATGCACATTTTAAGGGTACCATATTTGTTTCGCACGAATAGAATTGGAGCACCCTATGGAGAGATGCTGGGTTTGATGAAGCCCTTATCTAGAAGGTCTTTCAGTTGTTCCTTCAATTCCTTAAGCTCAACTGGAGCCATTCTGTAAGGAAGAATAGAGATAGCTAGGTGTCTAAAAGAAGGTCTATGCTGAAGTCTATCTCCAGCTCAGGAGGGACTCCTTGTAGATCTTCAAGGAAATCATCAGGAAATTCCTACTATAACTGACTGAAAGTCGGGGTCTCAGAGCTGGAATCCTTGACCCTAACTAAGTGATAGAGGCAATTTTTTGAGATCATTTTCCTAGCCTTAAGGTAGGAAATAAACCGATCCCTAGACGTTGAAACACTACCCTTCCTTTCTAAGACTGGCTCATTAGAAAATTGAAACCTGACGACTCTAGTTCTGCAGTCGACTGTGGAATAACATGAACATAACCAATCCATGCCAAGAATAAGGTCAAAGTCAACCATGTATAGCTATACTAGATAAACTGGGATAACTTTACTCAATACTGAGACTGGGCAGTTTCTATATATCCGGCTGGCTTTAACTGACTCACCAACCAGGGTAGAAACTGAGAATGGTTCTGGGAGGACTTCTGGACTAATATCAAACAAAATGGAAATATATGGAGTCATGAAGGAAAGTGTGGCTCCTGTATCTAACAAGGCATATGCATTAATGTGGAAAATGCGCAACATACTAGTAACCACATCAGGTGAGTTTTCCTGATCCTGACGAGAAGATAAAGCATAAAAATGGTTTTGGCGCTAACCGCCTACCATACCTGAAGTAGTACCCTACTGAGCTAGATGACCTGCTGGGGCTGTTGAGGTAGTAGACTGAGTCTTCCCTCGTCCTGTTGATGAACAATCTCTCAACTTGTGACCCAGCTAGCCGTAAGCAAAACAACCCTCGTCACCCAAATGGCACTCTCAGGATGATTCTTGCCACATTTAGGGAAGGATGGAAATGAGTGGCTACTGGAGACATGACTCTGGGACTGGGAGCCTGATGCTCCACCCTTTCGGTCCTTGCAGGATTGAAAAGAAGGGGCACTGGTTGATGCAGGTACTAGAGGTCTCTGTTGCTGTTGTTGTGGGGGGCTACTCCCACCTGACTTCTATTGGCTATACTCAAACTAGCATGTCCTCTCCCATTTGTTCTCCTTCTCAATGTCCTTCAACTTTTCTACCTCTATTTGCTGTGCATAAATGATAAGTCTAGAGAGGTCGATGTCCTTAATAAGCATGTAGTTCCTCATTCCTTAAGCACCAAATCAAAGACTCCATTAACAAATTTGAGCATATGAGCCCCCGGCTCAACAACCATTTTCAAAGCATATCTCGACAGCTGAGTGAACTCCAATGCATATTCCTCTATCGTCATGTTGTTCTGCCTAAAATTCATAAATTCAGTAGCCTTAGCTTCCCTCAACTCCCGAGGAAAGTACATGTCCAGGAATACCATAGCGAACTCATCCCATCCTACCGGACCTGCTCTATTCGGCCTTCCCTCCTTCCACTTCTTATACCAAATCTGAGCCACCCCTTTTAACTGGTAGGAAGCTAGATTGGCACTCTATGTAGAGGTGAAACCCATGATTTGGGTGATCTTCTATACCTTATCAACAAACATTCATAAATCATGAGGAACAGTGAGAGATTCTCTTAACCAACATACCCCATATGAGCACACATGAAGCCTGACTTGTAACCCTAGTCGGGAGGGTGTTCGTACATTTCCAAGGGTAGGAACCATGAAGGGCATGATCACACATGAAAAGGGCCATTTGGGCCAGGGACAAACATGAATAGGTCCCAACATACCTACGATGGCACGTAGTTCATGATAGTTTGGACACTTGGCTACGAACTCTGCGATATCCTTCTTCATACCATCCCACCAATAGATTTCCTGCAAGTCCCGATACATCTTCTTGGATCCCGTATGGATGGAATATCTGGTACCATGTGCCTCATGTAATATTCGGACTCTCAAATTATCAACGTCCGGAACACATAGCTGACCCTGGTATCGAAGGACACCATCTCCCCCTTGGGAGAAAACCTCCACCTTTTGACTCCACAACGCTTCCTTCGGCTTTCTCAAAATCGGATCCTCATCTTGCTTAGATTTGACATTGACCACCAAGGACAATTCTGACCCATTCTACACAACAATGCCGCCATCGGTCGAGTCGATCAATCTAACCCCCAACCTTGCAAGTCGGTGGATATCTCTCGCCAACTCCTTCCTTCCCTCATTCACGTGGGACACACTCTCCATTGAGAGCCTAATAAGTGTATCTGCAACCACATTAGCCTTGCCTGGGTGGTAAAAGACACTCATGTCGTAGTCCTTTAGCAACTCCAACCACCTCCTTTGCCGAAGGTTGAGATCTTTCTGCATGAACACATATTGAAAGTTCTTGTGATCCGTGAACACGTCCACGTGAACCCCATACAAGTAATGCCACCATATCTTCAGTACAAACACCACCACGGCCAACTCAAGATCATGGGTCAGGTAATTCTTTTCGTGAACCTTTAACTGTCGAGAGATGTATGCTATCACCTTCCCCCGTTGCATCAACACACATCCCAGTCCGACTCTCAAAGCATCACAATACACAATAAACACATCAGTATCCTCAGGTAAAGTCAGCATTGGTGCTTAAGTGAGTCGGGTCTTCAATTCCTGGAAGCTTTTCTCACAATCCCCTGACCATTAGAACTTTATCTTTTTCTGAATCAACTTGGTCAAAGGTGTTGCAATAGATAAGAAACCCTCAACAAACCTTCGGTAGTAGCCTGCTAGGCCCAAGAAACTCTGAATTTCTGAAGGATTCACCGATCTAGGCCAATTCTTACCGCTTCAATTTTATGAGAATCCACCCTTATGCCCTCACTCGACACCACATGGCCCAGAAATGCCATCGAGTGCAGCCAAAATTCACACTTGCTAAACTTTGCATACAACTGACGATCCCTGAGGGTCTGAAGTACTATTCTCAAATGAGCGGCATGCTCCTCCTCGCTCCAGGAGTATATAAGGATGTCATCAATGAACACAATCACGAGCATGTCCAAATATGCCTTGAATACCCTATTCATTAGATCTATAAAAGCTTCAAGAGAATTGGTTAGTCCGAATGAAATAACTACAAAATCATAATGGCCATACCGGGTCCTGAAGGTTGTCTTTGGGATATCATTCTCCCGGACTCTGAGCTGGTGATACCCAGACCTGAGATCTATCTTCGAAAAACACCTGGCATGGTGGAGCTTGTCAAATAAATCATCAATCCTGGGAAAGGGGTACCTGTTCTTGAAAGTGACCTTATTAAGTTGTCAATAATCAATACACATTCAAAGGGATCCATCCTTCTTCCAAAAAAATAGAACCGGTGCGCCCCATGGAGACTTGCTCGGTCTAATGAAACCCTTATCCAAAAGTCCTTCAACTGTTCCTTTAACTCTTTTAGCTCAGCTTGAGCCATCCTGTCAGGAGGAATAGATATAGGCTGCGTATCAGGCAGTAGATCAATTTCGAAATCAATCTCCCTTTCCGGAGGAACACCTGGTAAATCATCGAGAAAAACCTCCAGATACTCGCACACCACTAAACTGACTGAATAGTCGGGGCCTCGGACTCCACATCCTTAACCCTAAATAGGTGGTACATGCAACCCTTAGAGATCATTTTCTAGACTTAAGATATGAAATAAATCGACCAGCTATTACAATTGAATTACCCTTCCATTCCAAAATTGACTCACCCGAAAATCAGAATTCCACTGCATGGGTCATACAATTAATCAAAGAAAAACATGAAAACAACCAATCCATACCCAAGATGATGTCAAAATCAGTCATGGACAATTCTACTAAGTCCGCAAAGGTAACCTTATGCAACATCGTAATGGGGCAACCTCTATATACCTGCCTAGCTACAACTGATTCACTGACTGGAGTAGATACGGAGAATGGTTCTGATAGAATTTCAAGACTAACTCCAAAACTACTAGAAATGTAAGGGGTCACGAAAGACAAGGTAGCTCCTGGATCTAACAAAGCATAAGTATCAATATGGAATACTTACAACATACTCGTGACCACATCTGGTGAAGCCTCCTGCTCCTGGCGAGGCACTAGGGCATAACACTTATTTTGGGCTGACCACCTACCGAACTAGTGGAGGCACCCTGCTGAGGGGTTCGTGCTTCTGCAGCGGTAGACTGGCTGCAGGACAATCCCTGATCCTGTGCCCGGGTTTGTCACACCCTAAACAAGCATTCACACTGACCAGGCACCTCCCGGGATGATTTTTTTCCACATCTCGCACAAGCTGGGAAAGTGCGTTCCACCTGCATGCTACCATGATCCCTCGATCCTGTATCCCTGCTCCTCTAGTCTCCCCTGAACCTGGACGGTGTTCTAGCCGATGATGGAGCTGGAGTATTGGACCTGTGCTGGGACTGCTAACGTGATCCAACTCCTGACTTGGCCTGAGAAACCCTGTAGCTATCGGTCCTGGCCCTCTTGGCCTCTCTCTACCTCCTATAGACCGACTCCATCTGCTGGGCATGCAATACAATACCAGGAAATTTGATGTCCTGGTGTAGCATGGCAATCCGACAATCTTTATCCAAGTAATCTGCTACTCCATGCACAAAGCGGCTCACCCGAGCCCTTTGATCCGCCACCAACTCCGGAGCATATTTAGATAGCCGAGTGAACTCCAATGCATACTCCTAGACTGACATGTGCCCTGCTTCAAATTCACAAACTCAACCGCCTTGAGCTCCCTCATCTCTCGAGGGAAGAACCGATCCATGAATGTGGTGTGGAACTCATCTCAGCCGATCGGGCCCGCACCTGCTGTCCTAGCACCTTTCCATTTCTTGAACCATATATGTGCTACCCCCTTGAGCTGATAGGAGGTCAAATCAACACATTCCCCATTATTCACCCCCATAACCTAGGTGATCTTCAGAATTTCCTCAATAAAGTCATGTGGGTCCTCGTCTACCTTAGATCCTGTGAACTCTTGAGGGCTCATCCTTAAAAAGTCCCTCACCCTAGTAGCTGCCGCATTCCCATTTTGTGGATAATGTGCCACAATCTGATTCTAGACCTGAGTTGTCATGGCCTGTGCCAACATCTCTAAATCACCGCCCTAAACTCAGCGTGGGCGGTTGGCTCTAGTACGTGTTCCTCATGAATGGGTGGAGTTGGCTGATTCTCTCCATCATGGGCACCCTTAGGATCATCACCATTACCGTTCCTCCTGGAATTTACTTGGTGTGGAGGCATGATTCTGCAAACGCGAATAACATGAATTAGAGGAGTAAAGGACGGCATCGCACGACATAGATCATGAAAGAAGGGAACATTCCTAAATGTCTAGTAGCCTCTTCTTCATAAGGGTGGCGCGTTTCACACCCATGAAAAAGACTCTACTTAACTCGGCTTTCAGACTCCCTAGGACACATAAACCTATGGCTCTGATACCAAGTTCGTCACGACCCAAACGTACACCCAGATCATAGACACAGGACAAGGAGCCCTGAGAGACCCCAAGGCGACCCATGGCATGAGCATACATCTAATTCAATCACATGAGTAGAAGACTTAGCATAGAGAACTTAATCATAACATAACATAAGGGGAAATAGTACAATACTTTCCACAATACGGCAAGATACAACTTTTTAGTCTAATAAGCCTCTAAACATGAAAGGCAGATTGATGGGACAACTCCCCAACTAATCCAACATCCAGAAATAAAGGAATAACATAGAGTGTGAACATGTAGCCCTCGGAACATGAGGACTCACCAAGTGCGCTGAGAGTAAGTCCGAATCTATCTACGGATGAGGATGAGCCTGAGAACTGGGACTTGTATCATGAGATGATACAGCATAGAAAGTATGCGGTCAGTACGTGGAATGTACTGAGTATGCAAGGTAAGTAAAATGAAAATTGAGAACATGTATAAAACTCAAAAATGATCATAAGAGTAGGAAACCATGCTCATAACATAATTATCGTAATATAACATAAGGCTCAAGGTTTTTGAAACATTCATAATACAATCATAATCATAATCATAAGAGAAAATCTCTATTGAACATGACTTGAGACAATATATATAATCGTAAACATGCATAAATCATGAGGAACAGTGAGAGATTCTTTTAATCGACATACCCCATACAAGCACACATGAATCCCGACTTATAACCCTAGTTGGGAGGGTGTTCGTACCTTGCCAAGGGTAGGAACCATGAAGGGCGTGATCACACATGAAAAGGGCCATTTGGGCCAAGGACAAATATGAATGGGTCCTAACATACCTACGGTGGCACATAGTTCATGAGATCATGGCATGCATAATCGGATTTAACTGATTAGAAATTCGAAATCAGCCATACTAATATCAATTTAGGGCTCAAAACATGATCAAATTAGTATTTAATGATAGGGTTTCAAAATCAAAATACCCATAATTAAATCATTAAATTTTATACAAACTGAATATAAAACCCCATGAGTATTCAAATAAATTTTGAGTAATTAATATAGAAGAAGCATGGGTGTGGAAGAATCCACCCATTGAAGACCTTACATACCTGAGATTATCAACTCCTAGCCCTCCTTAAAATCCCAAGAATGAAATTGAAGGAATTGGGGTGAAAAGCTTGAAATCTCCCCTTAGATCACTTGTCAAAATCCTTGCTTTCATGAATGGGAGTTTAGAAAGGTCTATTTTCTTAAAAACCCATCTTTCCCAAGACAAAATGACGTATTTTAGGATCTTATATCATGAAAAAGTCAAAAATACCCTTAATAAACTTGCCCTGAAAACTGGCCGGATGGAACTAACGGACAGCACCAACGGGTCGTTGAAACCCACCACGACCCATCGTGTCTCTCATGGAATGAACTGCTGATGACCCATTCTCGGAACCAAACAACAGATAGTCAGGATGAATCGTCACAACAAACAATGGGTCATTATTCCCCTCCGTCAAACCCCACTGGAAAACTTAATCTCCGGCAATGATTAAAAACCACGGCTAGTGGCTCCTACTAACGGGGTGTTGGGACGCCCATTGAAAGTCACCTGAAAAACCTAACTCCTTCCCACGACTGCTAACGATGGATCATTGTTTCCCATAACATGTCGTCCTACCTCCCGTGGTTTACACTGCCATTCAACTTGATCCTAGTCACGACTTCAAAGGACGGCGCGCTGTATCTCACAATTGGTCATCGTACTAATCGTTGTTTCCCACTGACGCCTGAACACCTGAACCCATGACCACCAACGACGGCTCGTGGTTACTTATCACGGGTCATTGTACCTGTCATCCTGCAACTTTTCCCAACTTTCAGCAGTTTTGCATTTTAGCTTCCCGGGTCTACTCCTAAGCACTTTCGGAGACACATTGCCTAAGACAGCATTAGAATCGTCGCTCGAAACTCCATGGGGGACACCTGATCATCTTGAGGGGCTACAGGAGTTGGTGGGGCTGGCCGGTTAGCATTCCTGATCCTCCTCCTGTTTCCTCGTTTGGCGGCATCATTATCGTTGAAAAGAATAGAGCGCGAATTAGGAGGACATTTTTTAGATTAGCTCAACACACGATAAAAATCATGAACAAAAGGGAAATTTCCTAATAATGTCTTGTAGCCTCCCCCTCGTAAGTGTGGCGTGCTTCACACCCATGAAAAGGACTCTACTCGATGCGGCTTTAAGACATCCTAGGATACTCTAAACCTAGTGCTCTGATATCAAGTTTGTCATGACCTGAGTCTACACCCCGAACGCAACACGGTACTTGGTTCCACAAGTGACCCCAAGCTAATCGTTGTCTTAACATCATACTGGTATACTGAATTAAACATAGCAGAAGCTGTGGAAACGTAACTAAATAACTTTAACAAAATTAAGACATGTCTGATAAAATACTGAAATCTATGCAATTAATGCAAAAACATGTTGAACAATACTATGTATAAAAGCCTTCTAAGAACTGGCGAGTTGCTAGGACATGCCCCCAGCTAACCCAAAAGTCTAACTCAAAAGAAATTTTAATAAGCTGAAACTAAACTCTCGTCCTCAAAAGATGAGGACTCACCAAAAGGTGTTGCTGCTAAAATCGTCAGAAGGAAACTACTAACGGTTCTGTGGTTGAGAACCTGCACCTGTATCATAATACAATACAGCATGGAAAATATGCATTAGTATTTTGAATGTACTAAGTATGTAAAATGTAAGTAAAAATAGTAGAAATACACAACTGAACTGGTAAACATTTAATATAACTATAACAGTGTAACACAGATACTGACTGAGGATCATTACTATATACTATAATCTGAATAAATGGGGTTGACCTAAAACTGAGACTATATTGAACTAAACTGAACTAATAAGTGGGAGAGTCTATAATCGACATATAACCATGTCAGCTAAACATGGAGTCTGATGTATACACCCTATTAGTGAGAGCCTACTGCACTTTGCCAAGGTACAATGGCTGAGCTAGGTGATCACTGTCTGAGGCCCATTCAAGCTAATGACCTATAGTGGCAACGTAATTTTGGGAACCTTGGTGCGCTGAACCCCTTCCCCCTGGTGCTAAGTCCTACTTCTACTGAAAATCCTAACTATGACTACTGGCTGATAGCTCGAACCTGATGTCCTGAGTCTTAGGTCAGGAATACTTATTTGGAAGTACCCTGAGAGTCTGAAGGACCTGATAACTGAAAGCTAAGTTTTCTAAGACTAGATAGAGCTTCTTAATCTGAAAGCATCGTAACCGTCTAAAGAACAACCTGATGACTGATAATGGAGACAATGGAGTTTTACTAAAATCCTAGAGAGACTAAATATAGTCAAACTGATCAGATGACATTTTTGTAAGACACTGAAAATGCTAAGTACTGACTGAGACTGAACAATCAATAAATCAACTTTTGATCATATAACTGTACTATCGTGGTGATGTAAAGAACTACAAAAATCAAGAAACATTAATATCTGGACAATTATGCAAGACTCCTTCAAACCACAATTACAGATTAGGGCTAAAACATATGTTTCATGGAAAGAGATATCAACATGAATTATAACTAGCATTAACCTTCAAGAATAACGAGAATTATAGCAAGAAGGAAATTCATGATCTAACTAAAAGACAACCCTAACTTTGATCTTTAACAGGACTAGAACTGCTAAAGTTTTTAAGGGTTTTAGGTCACAAGAGAAGAACAATTCCCTTGTTGAAATCCACATACCTGGAGTAGAGATTCCCTAGAGAAATTTCTTGAGAAATTTGAGGAGAAACTTAAACCCTTGATCCTGCTCTATACTTCTAGATTGAGTTTTCTACGTATTGAACTTGAGACAATGAAAGAAATGAGGAGAGAACGTCAACTAGCTCCCTAAATCCCTTGGTTATAACCCCAAAATGATGTGGTATAGGCATTAAAATAATGTAAAGATACAAAAATTCCCCTGGAATTTGGACAGTTAAAACATCACTGCAGTGACCACGAGTGACCTAATGAGTCGTTAGGTCACTGGACGACTCGTAGTCCTAAGTCGTTATCACTAGCAACTTCCCCTTTTCTGAGCTTATCTTGATGACTTCACCTAAGAATTCATCATGACTCTTAATGGATTGTTTCACCACACGTTAAGTCCCTCTGAAAATCAAGTTTTCATCCATCCATCTCACCCCATGGGAGACCTAACAACTTGTTAGGTGTCACGACGACCCATAGCCTCAACTCGTGGTCGCCAGTGGAAATTTTCCATCCGACCATCCACTAGGACAATGAATTATCTGACGAGTCGTGAGGTGGCACCATGACTCGTCCCCCAATTTGTTAAGTTCCTAGAAGTCCCTAATATGTATCAATTGTGGTGCACACGATGGGCCACTTAACGACCCGTCAAGTCACATAACGACTCACTCCATGACTCGTTCTGTGACCTAGTGCAGGTTTTCCTATTTTCTTTATTTCAATTCCTAGGTTTAATCTTAGGGACTTTTGAGGTGTTACATGTTCAAAGATTGATGTATTAATATCGTTGAGCTTAGATAATTCCACCTTACTGATGTGTTGTGAGTTTACAACACTTTCGACACTTAAAACTAGAAAAATAACATGGACTTAGGTATGTTTATATGGATATGAGGTGTTTTTACTTTTTTTTTGCAGGGAAAATAGGTGTTGGAGTGAAAATGTGCAAAAGTTGCAGAAAAATGCAGAAAAGAAGCCAAGTACGGATCTCAGTACGACCCGTACTGAGACTCGTGGAAAAGATCAGAAGACTAGAACAATGCAAAGGCAAAGTATGACTCTCAGCCGTGGAATATTTTAGAGAAATTTGCACAATGGAAGTCTCCTGATACGGGTAGCTCCTACGGATCGTAGCACCTACCTAAGACCCATACCAGGAGCCATGGAAAACTTCAGTAATTTTTAGGATTTAGTAGTTCTCATGATATGACAAGTTGTTACGAGTCATAGGAGCAAGGTATGAGGCGTACCAAGACACTCGTAGAAAATTTCAGAAGATGCTAAAATTCTTAGAGCCAAACTATGACTAGTTTGTATGACTCGTGGGATCATGTTACGAATCATACTAGATGCCAACACTTAGCCAATTCTGTAGAAGCCAAGGAATGTACGAGACAAGGCACGACCCCTACAATCCTGTTACGGGTCATATGATGAGCCATAGGATGTGTCGACGCCTGATTTGGTTATTTCCCTGTTAAATTAGGAAACGGATTTTATTATCTATATAAATATTTTATATATTTCTTTTAGGAGAGGGATGGTCAGAATTTGTTAGAGTTGATTGTTATCAAGTTTTTAAGTAGTTTTTAATAACATTGGAGAGCAATTCTTGAGCTCAAAACTTGGATTTCTCAATTGTTCTTGAGTTTGTTCATAAGATTTTCTTGCAATAATCAAAGCAGGTTTTCTTTCAATCATCGTTGTAAGTATTTAATTATGTGTTTGTCTATGAATACTAGTCATAATCTTACAATCATGAGAGGTTAAAACCTCCACAACTGGGGTTGTGGGAACCATGGTGGATTAATAAACTAGGGTTACACAAAGTTATTCAAAATCAATGCTAAATGCTTGTATTGTATTCTCTTCGTCTTTAATGTTTCTTAACGAAGCACAAGTTAAGACTTGCCCGAATTCTTTTCTTGCTTGAACCTAGAGATATAGAGATTAGGAAAAGAGAATTACAACAAAGCCTTAACTTTCATAATCATTGTATAAAACTTGAGTTGCGGTTGCAGGATAGTTAATTTGGAACAAAGTGATAATGGTTCAATGGAAGTCACTCATGAGACCTGACCAGTTATTGAGTATAGTCAACCAATAGGGACGAACCAATCGTTTGGATGAACCCTAGTTATTAGTTCTACAAGTAAGCATTGGGATTGATCACGAGTGTAAACCAAAGTAGTTATGAACCCATAGGGAACACTTACCCTAGTTAATTGCGAATCTTGGTAATCAACAACTTATTTTCACGCTTGTTTTACAATTATTTTTCTATAAAACCCCCAATCTGGAGATAATACACCAAAAATCTTAAATAACGGCATTAGTCTAGTTCTTATTGTATTACCTGTGGGTTTTACCCCAAACTCTTTGTTGGGTTCTTTATTGACAGCATCCGCTTCATACTTTGTCAGGAGAGTGAGTTTGAGCATTATCAAAAAGTGGCGTCGTTGTCAGGTAACACGACTAAGATTAGATTAATTGCTTGTATTTAACTTTTGGTTGTTATTTCCTCATTTACATTTTTTTTTGACACCTACAGGTTGTCTCTTGGTGAATGCCAAGTACTCAACGGAGCGGAAACCCACTGATTCCATTGGATCTTGAAATTGAAAGAACACTACGAAAAATGGAGAACCAAGAGCAAAGAGATGCCGTCTTGCTGAAGAAGCTAGGAAAGCCGAGCTAGCTCGGCAAGCTGCACTTCTGGAAGCCGAAAAATGCTCGATATGAAGTTGTGAATGCTAATCTCCATAGAAGGGGAAACAGAGGTCAGAGATATGCCCATCAATTCTTTGATGAGGATAACCTAGATATTGATGAATTCGGGTCAATTGGAGCTATCGTACCACCACCTTTGCTTGCTAGAGAAAAGTTTGACATTACTAGTACCATAATACAGTTGTTGAATACGAAAGGGGTGTTTAGTGTTCATGCAGCTGATGATGTAAACCTGCACTTAATGAACTTCATTGGAATATACAAGGCGTATAGGTTTCCCAATGTCAGTCAGGATGCAATAAGGCTGAGACTCTTCCCATTCTCTTTGTCAGGGGAGGCCATTTTATGGTTATCGGAGTTGCCCAATGACTCCATTACCAACTGGAGGGAGCTCAAACAAGCTTTTCGAGAGAGATTCTTCCTACCCTCCAGGATGCTACAGCTTAAGGATGAGATATCAATTTCTGACAATTGAAAACGGAGGGACTTCATGAAACTTGGTTGAGATTTAAGAAGAAGTTGACCAAGTGCCCTAATAATAAAATTCCTGATGATAGTTTGTTGGAGGTTTTCTACAGGTCATTGAACAATAGTACTAAAGCTGTAGCAGATACTGTGGCGAGAAGAGCATTAATGAGTCACACCTTGGAACAAGCTTCCATTATTCTTGACAGAGTGACTAAAACCAACAGGGCTTGGCACACCCCAGAAGCAGAAGCAGCTGCACGTACATAAGTTGTTGCTATGACTGCATACCAACAAAAGAAGGAGGAGGAACCTGATCAGGAATTGGACCACATGCGTACATCATTAAACCTACTCACGAAGCATATCATGGGAGTTGGGGCTAGAAAAGTTAATGCAGTGGGGACACAGGGACAGGAACCAGAGCTAGAGCATTCAGATTCCAAGGAGGAGGCAAACTTCTTAGAGAACCAGGTGGCGGGTTTTCGGGCCAATGCCCAAGGGTCTGTTCAGGACATTTGGCGCCAAGGCTCCGAAAATCAAGGTCAGAACTAATACCGAGACAACTACAACCAAAATGCATACAGAGATAGAAGCCGAGATCGTGAGAGAAAGGGAGAATGGAGAAGGAATGATTGTTATTGCAACGACCGAGTAGGATTATATGTGCCTCCTAATGCACATGAGGGAGAGGTTGGACAGTCAAAATTGGAGAGCATGATGGTTGAGATGATCAAAACGGTGAGATCCATGGATGAGAAGCTGAAAGACATTCGTGGAGATATATCTGGCATGGGCCAGAGAGTTGAGTCACATGCCACGGCCATCAAGAAAATAAAGTAGCAGCTGGGTCAACTATCAGCATCCCTAAACCCTAGGAAAAAGGGAACACTACCTAGCAACATAGTCCAAAATTCAAAGAATGAAAGTCACTATATGGCTATGATGACTAGGAGTGGAAAGACCACGGTTGATCCCTCTCTGCCAGTTGTAGTTGAAATGCAAAGGAAGAAAGAAAGCGTAATTGATGATGATGATGAGATTGCTGAGTAAAAGCTTTAGGAAGAAGCTGAGTTGACTGAGGCCCAGTTTTTGAAAAGGAGCCTGAAGCTGAACAAGGAAAGAAACAAGGGGCCACACAGATCTATAAGGCTCTCGCGACCATCGTCACTGTTCCCTCAAAGAATGGAAAAGAAGGTGGAAGATGGTAATTTTTAGAAATTCTTGTCCATGCTTAAACAATTCTCTGTAAACATACCATTGGTCGGGCATTGGAGAAGATGCCTGGATACACCAAGTTTATGAAGGACCTTGTTACCAAGAAAAGGTCCGTGAGCTATCAGCTCGAGGGTAACCTGCATCATTATAGTGTCATAGCCTCACGGTTCCTTGCCCAAAAAAAGGAGGATCCAAGTGCCTTCACCATCCCAAGTACTATTGGTGACATTGAGTTCATGAAGGCACTCTGAGACTTGGGAGCAAGCATCAATATGATGTTATTAGCTATGTTTAAACAGCTGGACTTGGGAGCTCCCACACGACTACTATGCAGCTAGTGATGATCGACCGAACTATGAAGAAGCCTGTGGGTATCCTATTTGATGTGCTTTCCAAGGTGGACAGATTCATATTCCCAGCGGACTTCATGATCCTTAATTGCGAGGTTGACTTTGAGGTCCCCATCATTTTAGAGCGACCATTCCTTGCCACTTGGAGGGCTTTCATAGATGTGGAGGCTGGCCAACTGAAGTTTAGGCTTAATAAAGAGGAGCTCACCTTCAATATCTTCCAGTCAATAAAGCAACCAAATGAGTTTAGAGTGGTCTTAACAATTGAGGATGAGTCTGAGTTTCTTGACGAAGTTTGAGTAGTCAAGAGACTTGCGTCGTACTGTGACATTAAATCAGGGGCTTCTTGGAAGATAACCCGTGAGGTGGTTTAGTGAAGTCTGAGCAACCGAACCACCTACATTGTGCCACGACATTAAATCAAGCGCTTCTTGGGAGGCAACCCAAGTTATTGAATTATGTGTGCTCAATGTGCAGGTGAAACAAAAACAGGTTGTAGAAAAATTGCAGTATAGACTGGTACTACGATCCTCAGTACGACTCATAAGAACGTTGTACGGGCCATAGTATAAGTCGTGGTGAGAAGAAGAGATACGACCTAGTGCATAAGTTCCTGGTACGATTGGTCCTACGATTTGTAACTCCATTGTATGGGTCGTAGTACTCATTGTAGTTATGAACTATGCAAAGTGTGAAGCTCCAGTTAAGAGTGACCTACGAGTCGTGGTATGGTTCGTACCGTCATGGTATGAGTCGTATGACGTGCTCGTAGGTCCATAGGTAAGTTTTTCTAAACCTCTACCATGATTCCTAGGGACCAGCCATAGGTCCTTTCTACGACTTGTAGTACGAGTCGTGACGGGCCAAATTATTTAAGTCGATCCGACTCGACCCAAATTTTTTAATTTTCCCTAAAAGCATTTAAACTTAAAATCCTTCAGACTCTTCTCCCATGCAATCAAACTCGAATCATGAACACTTTCCACGACTCCCTCATACCCGTAACTCAAGAAAAAAAATCAATTGAGTGAAATTTTTGCTCGATTAACACTGCTCAAATTGAATTCCAACCCTAAGCATTGAAACACGCAAGAAGTGAGAAAGATGTTGCAACATTTAAGTAAGTGATTATGCTTTGAGTCGGGTAAAAAGACCTTCGTATTTGTGTGAACTTGTTTAAGTACTGGGAGTCCTAAAAATTCATGAAAATAGATAAGGATAATGATCAGTAATGTGCAATATGATTGTGATGATTGGGTAGAATTCGAGCATGCTTAGAATTGAACTTAAATTGTTATGAACTGAGTTACAGGTTGTGAATCAAAAAGGAAGGGCTGGGTAGTTGTACAAATGTGAAAAATGCATTTCTAGAATTGGGGAATTCTGAGTACCCAATACAAATTGAATTTACCTGCAAAACTAACATGAACAGAGGCAAGGACGGGCTTCACAAGCCTTCCTACAACTCGTGGTTTCACATTACGACTCGTAGGATGGCTCGTTGGGACTGTCCTAAGACAAATTATAACAATTAATTGGTACGGAACCAAGTACGACCCGTGGTATCCTATTATAAGTCATACCTAGTAATCATACCAAGAGTCTGAAAAGGGTCGCATCCAAAGGCAACAGTACGACCCTTTCTACGACTTGTGGAATCGACCTACGGGTTGTACCACAAGTCATGGAAAAATATAGAACAATGGTTTCTAAGGGGTATCCTCATACAACTCGTGGTACGGATCGTACCTTCATGGTACTAGTTGTACCTCAGAGTCGTGACTGTGACCTGAGATGTTATGAGTCTCAGTATGGATCATACCTCCTAGGTACGACTCGTACTATAAACCCATGAAAAATTCAAAGGATATTTTCTTGTTTTCTTTTTCTCATATATGAAGTTCTAACCCTTTTTATCCACAGGTACAATGACTTTAAAGATGAAAGCAGCCAAATCCGCCAAAGACAAAGCCGCCAGGGCAGAGATAGCTACTTGGAGGGCATTGACAGATGAACCCTCCAACTGAGAACATACAGACACCTCTCCTAGTGGTTCGGTGAAAGAGTACAGGGTGGATACATCTGACACCGATGGGACCCAAATCACTAGAGAAAAAGCTAAAGCCAGGTCGAGGCGGCCACAGCCACATCTGCTAATGCTCCCCGGTATGAGGAGGGAGCTGAGGAACGAATCTAAGAGTCCGGTATTGGCTCTAATGATGATGAGGGGTCCAAAGAGGCCCAATCCGGCATGGAGATAGTGAGTCTGGATCCGATGATGAGGCAGCCAATGCTGAGGAAGACCAGACTCCACCTAGGGAGAATCGTACTATTCAGTGGAGAGTACCAGGTGCATAAGAGATCTACGAGTAGGGTCTCTCTCTCACTGCCAAGAACCACCCTAGGCGGAGTATTCAAGAAGATACGAGGATCCTCACAAATGCACTGAATAAGGTGGAGCAGATGAAGAGAATATTCAGCTACTACAGATTTGAATGCATGGCCAGAACCCCGGATCAATACACTTCAGAGATCGTTCGGGAGTTCTATGTTGTTGCCCAAACGCACGCAAGTGCACGTGGTCGTACAAGTAATACAGTGGCTCTTTCAAGCCAGATACCGATCCGATAGGGACTATGATGTAGTGATTTTTCAATTTTAGTATTCACGATTATTCTACACAAGTGTTTGAGTAGCCCAATAACTTAAGAGCGTTACAAATATAAATCTAGAAAGTAACAATCAATGAAGCAAAGAACGTTGATTAAATCTATAAGCAAGAATATTCTAAGGTTAAGGCACGAGACGCAATCATGTACAACTTATATTTTTCTTCAGCTACATTCTCTATTAGGTTTGATGGTTATGAGTAATTAAAGTCTGACTATGATCTTTTGAACCTCTAGCCAATTGCCTAATTATGAACTTTGTAACTACACATATTAAATAGCGATGCAATAAATCATCTTAGGTCTAGAAGCATTTGTTTCCTTTGTTAACCGGATGTGCCGTTGCAGGTATATCTCTATCTCACACGCGAATCCTACCTTTAATTAACAGCAAAGATAAGAACAGATTCTCCTATTCCTCGTTCTACCCTAATAAGAGCCGCTGTCATTCTTCGCTTCGTTCGAGAATCAACTGCACATGAATAGGCTCTTCCTTAGGCCTTCAAGAGTCAAATTAAGGTTATGAATTTATCTTAATGTTGGAGAAAAACTAAAATACAAAGAGCGGGGATGGAAGAACAACCATTCATGATTGAAGAACATCAAGTTGAAAATAAAATAAAGTCCTACAATCATGCAAATATCCTCAACCTTAGAATGAGGTGAATTAGCCACTCATTCTTTGATTAAACATCTCCAAATAAGTTTTTAGCATAACAACATTTGAAATTCGGAAGAAAAGAGAAGAGAAAGAACCCTAGAGTTTTCTTCAGCTCAACTGTCGTTTCCCACGTTCTTGCTAATATTTTAGATAATAAAAAATAAAACATCTAAATGTATACAAGTGGAAAAATATGTAGGGAATAACTAGCTCCGTGACATAGAGCTCATCGCGGAGGAACTGCTCCGTGACATGGCGCTGTCGTGGAGGCTCATTGGAATTGTGGGAGTTCTGGAAATCCAAGCTCCGTGTCACGGATCTCAATGCGCCATTTTGCCTCCATGACATGGACCAAATGCATACGTTCACTGGAAGTTTGATGCCCACAAAAATGAACAAGGGCCATGTCATGGAGGCCATCACGCCATTTCTACTCCGTGACGCGGACCTATTGTTGTCCTTCAATGGAAATTTGATGCCTTCAAAAATTAGTTTTTTCTACCAAAGTGTCGTGGCACGTTTTTAAACATGAACAATCTCCAACATGGCACGGGAATGAATTCCAACATCAATTTGTAATCTCTCTAAACTTTCGGTACCTCATCTCCGAGTGTCCATCTGCAAAACCAAGCTGAAATTATTGTATTTTTCACCTGCAAATAGTCTAATCACATTTATTAGTCCACAAGCATAATTAATTCAAAACATGCATGAATATATGGGTATTATCCTCAACTAGGCTCCAGTATGGTTGAAAATATGGCGTTGGGTCGTATAAATATGCCCAAGATCACCGCCCCACACTTATAACCTTGTTCGTCCTCAGACAATCCTTTAACATCCTTGGCATGATTTAAATATTACCATCATCAATGGAACCAGATAGCTCACACCTAGTTGTGCTAAACACTTTAATCATGGAATACAATTCATTTAATCAAGCATGGTCTTCACTCACCATATTCATAAGCAGAATCACAAAAGCCCTAATGAATAACATTTCAACTGAAAATCCGGCCAACATGTTTATATCATAGTAGCGAGGTCATTAGCTTCACCAAAGTTTTACCATCATGTGCCCTCACTTGTATGAAATGTCCTACTTTCATGAGATCAATATGACCACAATTGAGCACATTTTATAACTGATTTGCTCACGCTCTAGAGATTATTTCAAGCAAATCTAAAACACCATGAATTTTCCTGTAGTGCACTATCCAACCGAGCATAACATCACTTGTAGGATCAAAAGGGCTTTTATGATTGTAATTTCGGCTACGCGACGGGTAGGTTGTTTGGGTCATAGTGACTCTTATCCCTATGCACTTTAAGACAATTACACATTTTACTTTTCAGTGCCTTACTTCTTTAGCACTTCACTCCATCCATTTCACGATTGTTTTTCCCCTCACTTACTTATTATTATCCAAGATGTAAGGAGTGTGTACTCATGGCTTAGACTCATCAATACATTATATGTATACATCATTTTTTTGGTATTTAGCTGATGGACAATAAATTGAGTACATACACAAATCCTTTCCCCCTTACTATTCACCCGTTCTTTTGATCATTTCCTTTGAAATAATGTCTCAATAAAGTGCACTAGGACCTATTTGGATCAAATTAACATTGAGGCCATTTGAACAAACAGGGTAAGGCTAATTAGTGAGGCTATTCCAACAAAAATAGGCTTGAAGGCGCAAATGGGGCTCGCATGGATAACATCAAGGTGAGGAACAATGAGTGATACGGGTCAAATAGTGTGGTTCACAAAGAATTGCCTTAATCATATCCGCTAAGTTTAATGCCACTTTCAGCTTTGCATACACATAAGGCAAATTCTAGATGCTAGTTCGAAAGAAATATATAACGAGTTCTCACCACACAAGGCACATAGGTTCAAACTTGGTTAGCCTAGACCTCTTTTACGATGTCCTCCACATTGAGTGACAAGCACAATTAAGCCTACAATTTTACAGTTTAGAGTTAAACACCACATCCTATGTGATCCTACAATTTTCTCCTCACTATTTGCTTGTTTCAAATGTATATCCCATGAAGTCTAGCATCTGACCAAGTGGAGTACTCTAGCCCATTAGGGATTATTTTATTTCCTAAACATGACTAATTTCCCTTAAGACGGTCGTCATCCATCCATCATAGGGAACAGTCTTTACCTATGACTAACAAAAATCTACTTGGTTGAAAGGGACTATTCTCAGGAAAATTACCGAAAACAAAATCCGAGAAACCTAAAAATTTTGAAAAAAATCATAAGAAACAGCAGCAACAACATAGGAACAAAAACAGATAATCTTACTAGCTATTACATACCCAGTACCAAGTCTTGTTCCTAGATATATGTTACATTCCATAGGGTTGCTTTTTGTTATTAGTTAATACATGCCACAGTTTTCAAAGAGTCCCATAGATAGACAAACACAAAATAACCACCCCACACTTGAAATGTGCACTGTCCCCAGTGCTTGCAACATATCAATGGAAAAATAGAGTTAGAGTGGTGAAGACTCCCTAATCAAACAACTATATCAATCTCCTCATCTGGTGTAAAAGCCTCGTAACTGCGGTCAGAGTCATCCACCTCATCATCATCTGACTTAATGTCTAAGCCATCCCAGCGTCTCTCCGCATTGGTAGGTACATCATCATCCACCGTCTCTACAAATGTTGGCCCAATCTTACACATGGATCTGGTATGTTCATTCATAGGGTAGTCCCTATCCACCTTCCACAGCTTATCCTCTATTGCGGTCCATTCACCAATATGAAGTTGCAGCATTTACAGTCCAAACATCCTGGCAGCATAGCTATCATCTCAAGATGTGTCGCTCGGCTAATGTGAGAACTGGCCCATAAGTGGTATATGGCGCCTAGTCTTTGTCATGTCCATAGCACGCCGTTCTACCCTTGTCTTGTAGTCCAAAGCCTCCTCCTCAATGTCCTGGTTCTTGAGGTAGGTGGTGAGTAGACCACCAGAGCCGTACCTGTGCCCCGGATATAGCCTCGCCTTTTTCATGTCTGATTTGATCACAACCCCCATATTTATCTCAATATCTCTCATTAAGTCGTATACCAAGCAGACCCTATTCCTGGTGACATCAGTCATATGTACACCTGGAATGAGGCAGCTGCAAATAATCATCATCAAGACATGTGCCTCCCTGTTCATCTGTGCATAGAGAAAGATCTGGTGATACCCCTTTTCTTTGTGGTGAATCCACCAGGCTGTCGATCGCTGCCCACATAATGTGTGCCGAATTTCAACATATGGCAGGGTGATATTAAGCCAGAGGAGAGGATGTGGATCCATGTCAGGTGTACCCAAGATTGCATTAAAGTGATGTGCTTCAAATGTTATGACTTGACCCCGGATCTTGACTGTGTGGCTGCAGAGAATGGGGTCCTAATTCACATAGAATTCCCCAACCATATGTACATTACACTCCCTAGGCTCATTGAAATGAAGTCCATACCCAGGATGTGTAGCCTTTGCCTTATGCAGGGGAACTGTTATGCCAAACTCTCTCAATTAATCCGCTCCTCCAGGAAGTACTTCAACTCTTTATGTTTTGCATACCATTTCTTGCCTTCTTCGACCACCTATTTAGTACCAAATCACCTTTTATTTCCCCTGGGAACTGGTGGGGCTACTAGTACAACTGCGCCAAGTCGGATCCCCTTTCGGCCTCCGCCGAAGGATGAAGCACCTTTTCCTTTGTCTTGTCTGGCAGACATGTTCCTGTTCATTCAATACAGAGACCAAATTAGTCGGCATTTAACATGGCTAGCCAACACTAAGTCAGGGCTTTGGTGGTTACCCCACACTTAGTTGCTAGCATGGGTTCACTAGTCATAATTATGGGATACTCAGACTTCCCCTATTCAAACCTCATTGACTAGTTTCTCCCACAATGAAACATCATTATCAACATGACAAGATTAAGCAGCCACAACAGTATACAACATTGTCACTTAAGGTAATCACTGAGAGATTGAACTTGGCATTATCTTGTACTACTCAGACTTTGTACAATCAAATAACTCATACCCATAACACTAGTATTTACATGAAGCTCATATTGCTTTACTCAAACTTCAAGCAATTGGGAACTTATAATCAGGAACATTTACAATTTATGCATGCCCACATTTACAAAGAACAGAATTTTTCACAGTGGGGCATAGGTAGAGTGTTATATTTAGTATCCTCTAGCATGTCCTTACCAACTACATGTAACTGATAATGAATAATTCCGATGTCACAGCCTAATTGTGCTATCCTAATTCAAGATGCACAGAACAACAAAGTGAAAAATCCCCCGGCCCTTCATGATTCCCTCATCAGTACATCGTGTTTACATCTTCATTCAAAACCCATATTTCAACTATGCACATAGTAAAACAGTGTATGTTGAGCAATTCTACAGCACCATTCACTCACTTAGACATATGGTTCACCAGGTATAGAAATTTGGAGAAAAACACAAAGAACATATATTCACCACATCATGATTTTAGTAATTCTATCCTCTCATACTTTCTAGCCAAGCTGCAAACTAGAACACCCACACTTTCCCAATGTATACTTTGTCAAACAAAATACAATTAATCAATGGTCTATCAAGTGCAAGAAGAAAGTCTCAACAACATCTACCGATATGTTCCACCCAAAACATGATTCTAGTTTCCTCTCTTCTAACCCACATGTTCAAGCAAAATAATTTGAAAGACAAGAGGGATAAAAGTTAGAGACCTTACCTAATACTTTTGTTCTTTAAGCCGAGAGAAAAATAAATGGGAAGAGTAGTGCCATGACACGTTTATGCTGGAGTGAATTTTGGAGAGGGGGAGGGGATTTCAGGGTCTTTATCACGCTAGAACTAGGGGATTAGGGCTAAAATTAAGATTAAAAATAAAAAGAGGGGGATTTGGGGCAGGTGGACCCGTCAATTTAATGAAACCCATCGCAGAAAGCACATCAACGTGTCACAGAGGCTATCGCGGAGGATAAGCTCCGTGACACAGAGCAGACGTAGACCTGCACTATTTTGCATTTCTGGGTTTTTAATGGGGCTCCATGACACAGAGCCTAATGCGCAGTAACAACTCCGTGACATGGAGATATCATGCCGGCTCACTGGATGATGCCCTTTTGAACATGCACTTACCTTGCACCTTCGCAAATATTTTTTCCCCGGTTCCTTTTTTTTAGCCTCCCTTCATCCTATACTACATCCAAAGTCATCAATAAGTTAGAAAATAGTGGGTTTCCTCCCACTTAGTGTCATATATTTAGTCGTGGCACGACTTTCTTTCTTTCTTTCTTTCTTTCTTTCTTTTTTAGCCTAACTATTACATTACAATCACGGGTTGCCTCCCATGTAGCGCCTGATTTACCATTGCGGCATGACCTAACTCACATTCACTCGTCATATAAGGTAATAGACGTCTTCTCTCGATTAATGTCCTCACCTTAGTAATGCTTACACTTTTGAACATTCACCAAAAATGTGGCATTTTTATCTTCTTTCCACAATTCAACTGCCCCATACGGGGTCATCCTAGCAACCTCAAATGGTCCAGACCACTTGGACCTCAACTTCCCTAGAAATAACTTCAATCGGGAATTAAATAGTAACACCATCTACCCAGGCTCGAAGACTCGAGGCACTATGTGCTTGTCATTCCATCTCTTGGTCTTCTCTTTATACAGCTTCGCACTCCCATAGGCATGCCACCGAAACTCTTCCAGTTCATGCAATTGCAAAAATCGCTTTTTCCCCGCTAACTCAAGATTCATGTTCAACTTCCTCACAGCGAAATATGCCTGATGTTCAAGCTCCACAGGCAAGTGACAGGCCTTCCCATAACCAACCGATATAATGAATTCTCAATTGGCGTCTTATAGGCAGTCCTATATACCCACAAAGCATCATCTAGTTTGCTTGCCCAATCCTTTCGTTGAGCATTCACAATTTTCTGTAGAATCTGCTTGACTTCCATGTTCGATACTTCAACCTGTCCACTAGTCTGCGGGTGGTATGCTGTAGAAACCTTATGCCTGACTTCATACTTGGCCAATAGGTTTCGGAACCAGTTGTTTATAAAGTGCGAACCTCCGTCGCTAATAATAGCTCATGGGGTTCCTAACCTAGAAAAGATCTGCTTCTTCACAAATTTAGACACTACCTTGGCATCATTAGTGGGGAAGGCTGCGGTCTTAACCCATTTGGAGATATAATCCATCGCTATCAAAATGTATTGACTGCTGAATAATGGTGGAAATGGCCCCATGAAATCTATCCCCCACACGTCGAATACCTCGACCTCCAAGATGTTATGCAAAGGCATCTCATTTTTCTGCTGATTTTGCCCATCCTTTGGCATTGATCACATGCATTAACATATGCTACTACATCCTTGAATAAAGTTGGCCAAAAGAAACCTGACTGGAGCGCCTTATGAGCAGTGTGCTCTCCTCCATGATGACCCTCATATGGTGAGGAATAAAAGCTTCTCAACACCAGTGTCATTTGGCTCTCTGGAATGCACCGCCTCATCACTTGATCTAGACCCTGCTTGAATAGATATGGCTCATCCCACATGTAGAACCGGGAGTCATACTTCAGCCTATTTCGTTGTTGAGTGGTTGCCTCTAGTGGGTACACTCCACTTACTATCAGGTTCATTATTTCCTCATACCAAGGGAGTTCCGCAACACTTAGTGCCAAAAGTTTCTCATTAGGGAAATCCTCTCGGATGTGCCCAACATCACTCACATGTGACCTGTCCTCTAGTCGCGACAAATGGTTTGCTACCTGATTTTGTTGTCCTTCCTGTCTCAAGTTTTCAAGTTGAATTCCTGCAGCAATAATATCCACCGAATCAACCTGGGCTTAGCATCCTTCTTGTCGAATAAGTATCGGATCGCTACATGATCCGTGTGTACCACCACTTTTGTCCCAACCAGATAGGACCTGAATTTATCAACGCATACACAAGTGCCAGCATCTCCTTCTCTGTGATAGTATAATTAGCCTGAGAAAAATCTAGAGTTTTGCTTGCATAGTATATGGAGTGTAAAATATTTTCTCTCCTCTACCCCAGTACTACACCCACGGCCACATCACTAGCATCACACATCATCTCAAATGGGTGTTCCAATCAGGAGCAATCAGAATAGGAGCTTCCACCAACTTCTTTTTTAGCTCCTCAAAAGCACTAACACATTCTTCCCCAAACAACTTCACATCTTTTTCAAGTAGTCTACATATTGGTCTGGAGATCTTTGAGAAATACCAAATGAACCGCCTATAAAACCCAACATATCCAAAGAAACTACGGACACCCTTGACAGACACTAGCGGTGGCAACTTCTCAATAACCTCTACCTTGGCACAGTCAACTTCCAAGCCACTTTGTGACACTTTGTGGCCAAGGAAAATTCCTTCCTTGACTAAAAAGTGGCACTTCTCCCAATTTAGTACTAGGTTCGCATCTTCACACCTAGCCAAGACCCTGTCCAGATTCTGCAAACATACAGCAAATGAGTTACCAAAAACAGAGAAATCATCCATAAATACCTCTACATAGTCTTCCACCATGTCATGAAATATCGCCATCATGCATCATTTGAAGGTGGTTGGTGCATTGCATAGCCCAAATGGCAGATGCTTGAAGGTGTACGTCCCATATGGACAAGTAAATGTGGTCTTCTCCTAATCTTCTAGGGCTATGGCTATTTGATTATAGCTAGAATAATTGTCCAGAGAGAAATAATACTCCTGGCCTGTAAGTCTGTCCAACATCTGGTCGATAAATGGAATAATTGTCATGCCCCCTTTCTTTGGGACACACTCAACCGGGCTGACCCACTCACTGTCAGAGATCGGATAGACCCACTCCAACATCTAACCACTCAATTACCTCCTTCCACACCACATCTTTCATCATTGGGTTCAACCTCCTTTGATTTTTCACAATCGGTTTGGATCCTTCCTCCATTTATATCTTGTGAATGCAGAAAGTCGAACTGATTCCGCGGATGTCTGACATTTGCCATCCTATGGCTCTCTTTCTCTTTCTTAGGACCACCAATGCTTCTTGATCCTGTGAATCTATTAGTCCTGAATAAATAATGACAGGCAATGTATCAGCTTCTCCCAGAAATGCATATTTGAGGTGTGGAGGCAATGCCTTCAGCTCCTGTTTGGGGGCCTCCTCAATAGATAGCTTGGGTGGAGGCTCCAAAGATCTATGTAGGGATTCAAACTCCTACTTCCGAAAGAACATGTGGTCCGCATTCAAAGCTTGCACCATTTCATAAGTTGCAGCATCCCCGAATTGATCATGTCCCACCTACGCTCTTTCCAAGTGATCCTTTGGGATAATAAGTTGAAGTGCTGACTCTTGGTCAATAATAGTAATGGCTGATAGCTTCTCATAAATAGTAGGTAGCTTCTTGTCTTTATAGACATCAAACACCTCCACCTTGTCATGGGCTCTCATAGTTAGCTGCCCTGCAGCTACATCTATCAAGGCTCGTCTGATTGCCAAAAAGGGACGTCCCAATATAAAATGGGACTTTCAAAACTAGCTCAAAATCAAGAATTATAAAATCCACCAAAAAAATAAAGGAGCCCACTTGCACTAGCACATCTTCCACGATTCCATCTGGTCTGGTCAACGAGTGGTCCGCTAGCTGCAAAATCACAGTTGCGGGTCTTGGACTACCCAAACCCAACCTCTTGAACAATGAGGTGGGCATCAAATTAATGCTCGCCCCAAGATCACATAAACCACGGGCTCTAATGGACTGTCCAATGGTGATCTGAATAGTAAAACTTCCCGAATCTTTGAGCTTTATAGGTAGTCTGTTCTTTATCCATGATGTACACTCCTCAGTAAGTGAAACTGTGGCATATTTCAGTAGTCTTCTCTTGTTCGACACAATATCTTTTATGTATTTTGCATACTTTGGAATACCCTGCAAAACATCCACCAGTGGAAGATTAATGTGTACCTTCTTTAATACTTCCATAAATTTTTGAAAGCATGTTTCTTCCTTATGCTTCCTCAATTTATGTGGGAAAGGGGGTGGTGGTGGTGACTTCACAGCTCCTGTTGGATTTCACTCCCCACTTCTCTATCATTGTCCTCGGCTTTCTCCTCTATAGTTACAGCTTTTTGTGCTGGTTTTTCTGGCACCAACTCCTTCAGTTGTTTACCGCTCCTGGTGGTGATAACATTTACCTACTTAGGGTTGTTGTTTGTATCACTAGGCAACCCAACCCTAGGTTGAGTATTCTGTGCTCCAGCTAGATATCCCAGCTGAATCTCCAAAGCCTTTGTAGCCAACTGTTGATTTTTCATGTCGGCTGTCAATTTTACTTGGTCAACCACCATATGAGCTTGATTGGCTATAATACTCTTCAGCATGTCTTCAATGTTGCTGGACTGAGTAGGAGCATTATTCCCTCTGAATTAGGGCGGGAAATTCTTATGTGCCCCCTGATTTTTGTGCGGACCCTAATTCGACTTTGGCTTTGGTGACTATTACCTTACCATGAAAATTTTGGATGATTCCTCCAGTTGGGGTTGTAATGGTTGGCATAATGTTGATTATTTCTCCTTTGAACATTCCCTACAAAATAAACTAAATTTGGGTTAGCACCACACATCTCGATTGAGTGTTCACTGCTTCCACAAACTTCACACCACACTTGCTGGACTGCATTGGCTGGAACTTGCGGCTACCCCAAGTTTATGTTACTGAAGTGAGTGTTCATCTGATTATATAATGAAGTTATCTATGCAGCAATAGTTGTTAGCCCATCCACCTCTAAGACGCCCGCCGCTTTCTTCACCACACTTCTAGATGTGTCAGCATTCCATTCTGGGTTGCCCTACGAAATTCTATTCAGCAATGTGTACAATTCCTCATAATTCTTTTCCAAGGCTTGCCCACCAGCTGCAGAGTCTAAAAGGATTTTGGAGTGAGGCTCCAAGCCTTCTATAAAAGTGTGCACCAACACATCATTTGACTGGCGATGGTGAGGACAATCTCTCAACATAGACTTGAACCTCTCCCAATCTTGGTACAGGTTCTCACCATCTTTCTGTTTGAAACTTAGAATCTAACTTCTGAGCGTTTTTGTCTTCCCAGAAGGAAAGAACCTGATCAAAAATTTCCTTGCCAGATCATCCCATGTGGTTATAGAGTTAGGTGGTTCAGCTTTCAGTCACCTCTTTGCTTCCCCCAGCAAGGAAAATGGGAACAATGTAAGCCTCATATAGTTTGATGATACCCTTGTGGGGATGTAAGTGTCACTTATCTCCAGAAAATTTTGTAGGTGTTAATGTGGGTCTTCATAGGGAAGACCTGTGAACTGTCCGCTGGTATGCAAGAGCTGCACCATATTCTATTTAAGCTCAAATCTACCTCCTGGCTCTGGTTTGCGGATGCTAGAGGTAACATTGTTCGCATGTGGGATTGCCACCTCGCATACTGGTCTTGCTGCCATTATTCAGGCAACAACTCTTCCTGTACAACTAGTGGATGTTGTTGTTGTTCTAGACTCTCTCAATATAACAACTACAACTTTCTTTTGAGAGCTTCTCTCCTTAGCAAATGAAAATGTCGTTCAGGCTCCAAAAATAGGTCCACCAGTTCTTTATTCCTTGCCAGCTTTAAGAAATTTCCTTGTATCTATAGTGTACCAGCTAAGATCAAGTTGTCAACACTTGTACAAAAAAATAGAAAAACTAAAACCCAAAATTTCACTAATTTTGTCAGTCCCCGGCAATGGCGCCAAAAACTTATTGTCTCCCAAACGCACGCAAGTGCACATGGTCGTACAAGTAATACAATGCCTCTTTCAAGATGAATATCGAACCCACAAGGGACTATGATGTAGTGATTTTTCAATTTTAGTATTCACGATTATTCTACACAAGTGTGTAAGTAGCCCAATAAATTAAGAGCGTTATAAATATAAATCTAAAAAGTAACAATCAATGAAGCAAAGAACGTTGATTAAATAAATAAGCAAGAATATTCTAAGGTTAAGGCATGGGATGCAATCATGTACAACTTATATTTTTCTTCAGCTACATTCTCTATCAAGTTGAAGGTTTTGAGGAATTAAAGTCTGAATATAGTCTTTCGAACCTCTAGCCAATTACCTAATTATGAACTTTGCAACTACACATATTAAATTGTGATGCAATAACTCATGTTAGGTCTAGAAGCATTTGTTCCCTTTGTTAACTGAATGTGGCATTGCAAGTATATCTCTATCCTACACGTGAATCCTACCTTTAATTTACAACAAAGATAAGAAAACATTCCGCTATTCCTCATTCTACCCTAATAATTCTCCTTTCAGAGTCAAATTAAGGTTATTAATTTATCTTAATGTTGGCCAAACACTAAATTACAAAGAGCAGGAATAGAAGAACAATCATTCATGATAGAAGAACATCAAGGTGAAAATAAAATAAAGTCATACAATCATGAAAATAGCCTCAACCTTAGAATGAGGTGAATTAGCCACTCATTCTTTGATTAAACATCTCCAAACAAGTTTTTAGCATAAGAACAATTGAAATTTATAAGAAAAGAGAAGAGAAAGAACCCTAGAGGTTTCTTCAGCTCAACTGCCTTACCCACGTTCTTTCTAATATTTCAGATAATGAAAAATAAAACATCTAAGTGTTCTATTTATACAAGTGAAAAAATACGCAGGGAATAACTAGCAATGTGACACGGAGCTCATCGCGGAGGAACTGCTCCCTGACACGGAGCTATCGCAGAGGCTCACTAGAATTGTGGGAGTTCTAGAAATCTAAGCTCTGTGTCACATAGCTCAACGTGCCATTTTGCCTCCGTGACACGGACCAAACACGAACGTTCACTAGAAGTTTGATGCCTGCAAAAATGAACAAGTGCCATGTCACGGAGGCCATCACGCCATTTTTTCTCCGTGACACGGACCCATCGCGGTCCTTCATTGGAAATTTGATACCTTTAAAAGTTAATTTTCTTATACCAAAGTGTTGTGGAACATTTTTAAATGTGAACAATCTCCAACGTTTCACGGGAGTGAATTCCAACATTAATTTTTCAACTCTCTGAACTTCCCATACCTCATCTCCGAGTGTCCATCCGCAAAACCAAGCTTAAATTATTGTATTTTCCACCTGCAAATAGTCTAATCACATGTATTAGTCCACAAGCATAATTAATTCAAAACATGCATGAATATATCGGTATTATCCTCAACTAGGCTCCAGTATGGTTGAAAATACGACGTTGGATCGTATAAATACACCCAAGATCATTCTATGCCAATTATTTTGCTACCATGGAATAGAAAGCAAAGGAGGTGCAGAAAGTGAAGGATCAACCCAAGTTGGAGAGCCTAATGGTGTGAGGTTGCACTGTTGACATATCCAAGTGTACTATTTCTCAGGTATTATATGGGCCTCAATTGATACCACCACACACTACACCGGAATTTTACTACCAGGTGGATGCCATGAATAAGATAAAGCAGCTAGGCATTGAGGAAAGGAAGAGTCACATTAAGTGGTTGTCTGGGATCATTGCTAAAGATAAGGAGGAGGCAGAATGGGTGACTAATGGAAAGCAGGTCACTGAAAATTCACTAAATTTCATAGCAATGACCTTCTGGACGCTAGTTCACCATAGGTTGGCACCGACCATGAATGAAAATACCCTCAGTGCAGACAAAGAAGCATTGGTTGCGTGTATCGTATCACGATATGCCATCAATATTTTGAGGGTCATTGCGGAGGAGATCTGAGATCGGGCTATGGGATTGAGCATTTCTATCCCATTCCTGAGTATCGTGTTCATACTGTGTGTGGAGGTAGGTCTCAAGGTGAGACCTAATGAGGAGAGGTTGATTGGAGGATAGTGGAAAAATGACATTAGGTTGATCCGGGATGAAATGAACCCAGTGAGCTGAACACGACTTGCTATCGCAGTCTCGGTACCACAAGCAGTTGGGGGCGAGCAAGTTAATTTCCCCACCTCATAGGAGCAAAAAGAGACACTGGCTACAGACGCCGGTCATTCAAAGGTAGCTCCCAGCACCTCCACTGCACCACCTATGGGCCTTCCGAGCCAGACCCTAGCAGAATACATGCTCGTGCCTCAGGAATTTCTCCAAAAGATGCCAAAGAGACTGACCGTGACTGAGAGAAATGTGCAATCCATGATGGAGAATGTGAAGCCTTGGGTGAAGGATTATATTGAGGAGGCTGCACGGGTCTTACATGCCAGTCTTAAAAGCTTTGAGAGTTTCTTCAACGAGTGCATGGCAGAGCAGACTGACACTGGTAGCCTCCATGAGGAGTTGGGGGCTCTTCGGAGCCAAGTGACCGAACTATCATCTCGACAGCCAGCAAAAATTCTAGCATTCCCCGCTCTTTCTGACCTCGATATCGAGATAGACGATGAGCTTGATTTGGCGGCATATTGGAAGATGACTGAAGTAGAGGGAGGAAAAAGGAAGAATAGAGTCTCGGAGGATGTTGGATATGAGACCCTAAAGAAGAAAAGAAAGAAGGAAAAGAAAGAATGCAAGCGGGCAAGATTGGAGAGCTAGAAGATTCACGACGAGCATAGGTCAGAGCTTCTTGAGAGAGCTAGAGGAGCGGGTAGCTCCACAACTGCCCATGTTGAGCTTTAGGTGGAAAATACCCTTCGAGTGAGCCACATTCAGCCCCAATTATCACCAAAGTCGCAGAGGCGACCATTACTGCTGAGGGGGTGACCATTCCCCCCGTGGATGTACCATTGAGTGTGTCGGCCACCGCTAGCACCATGGTTGCAACGAAAGTACCACCTCCGCGAGATGACAGAGCGCTTAGTGCGCCATAGGTATGACTCTTTCTCTTGTGTTATTATATTCTATGCTTCGGCGAAGAAGCATGCTTTTCAAAAGGGGAGTGGTGTACTTGTATATTTTTGAGATTTTTGGATTCGTCTGAGGATTTTTCTTGTTGTGTTTCTTTTCCCTCGAACATGATATCTAGTAGAACCGGCATGTTTAGGATGTTTTGTTTAATTAGAAAGTAGCTTAGGATTACTCAGCCAATAAAATGTACTAGTTTTGAAGTTTTAAAAAAAATGACCCTGTTTAAATTATTTTTTATATTAGTTCTGTACTTGTTGACTGCAAAGCATGATTTCTGTGGATATTTTTGTGTCATTTTAGTGTATTAGCATGAGTAGTTATAGTTATCCATGTATGAACTGGACAGATAGGATGAATGCAAAACATGTACCATGAGTGAGGATTAATACCCAGTTCAATACTGAGTAAAGGATCTAGAACTTGCCCGGTTGTTCCTTACATAGGTTTTAGGATGGTTGGTTAGGAAAGGATCATAGGTCATTTTTTTATCCCATTTTAGCTTAAATTTGCCTACCAAAATAATGTAATTCCCTTGATCTCGATTTTGAGCCTTAAATGGACCATTTTTCTTTGATTAACCGATTAACCTTACCCATTTTTTTATAATGAACCTGTTTTTGCCCTAGTCCCTCCTTGGACATTGTGAACCTCAACCCAGAAAAAATGCCTAAGTTGAGGGTGTCTAGAGTAGGGGTACATAGATTATGGGGAGGTGAAAAAGGAAAAGAAAAGAAAAAGGGGTTAAAAATGAGGTGTGGTGTAATAAGAAAAGAAGAAAAACGAGCTAAAAAAAGAAAATTTGAAAAGAAAATACAAAAGAGAAATATGAATGAAAAGTTAAAAACACACCACACCCATACATTGCATAAAATGGAGAAAAGGGAGGAAAAAAGTTGAAAAAGTGTAAAAAGGTGAAATAAGTGAAAAGTGGAGCCACATGTATATAGTGCCAAGGAGAGTTTAGTCACTAAAATTCCATATTTACTATACACATCCCGAGCCTACATTACAAGACGAATAAAGTCCTATAATGATCCTAGTCTGACTGTCCAAAGAACCAAAGTAGATAAAATAACATCAAGCCTATGATATCCAATGTGCAGTATTTAGAACTTCCTTGTGAGAGTGAGAGTATTACTTGTTCAGTCCCAAGTTTCATATTTCATATATCTATGAGTTGGGGACTTCATTTGCTATGAGGGTACATGGTTTGTGTTTTATTCTACCAGTTGTCTATGTGAAAAGCATTGGTAATAACTTGATTCTCTATTAATAACTAGATGACATATATTGATCCTTATTTATCATGGTTTGTGGTCACTTGATGTATATAGTTGGTTTGTTTTACCTGGAGAATGGTCAAAAGTTGTTAGTTTTCATAGTGCAAATTTTGATTGGTGTTGGCTATAGTATCCTAGGTTTATTTTCAAGTTAAGCATCGTTTTTAGTTTTTTCTTTCTTTGCTCGAGGACATGCAAAAGTCTTAAGTTAAGGGTGTTGATGTTCTATGAGTTTACAGAAATTTCGATGCTTAAAACTAGGAAAATAGCATGGACTTAGGTATATTTATACGGATATGATGTGTTTTTACTTTGTTTTCAGGGAAAATAGGTGTTAGAGTGTGCAAAAGTTCCAGAAAAGTGCAGAAAAGCAGCCAAGTACTGATCTCAGTACGAGCCGTACCAAGATTGTATAAGTCATACTGAGACTCATGGAAAAGCTCAGAAGACTGGAACAATAAGGCAAAGTATGACTCTTAGTACGAGTCATACCATCCTGGTACAAGTTGTAACTTTAGTCTTGGAATATTTTAGAGAAATTTACACAATGGAAGTTTCCTGATACGGGTAGCACCTACAAATCATAGCATCTACCTACGATCCATACCAAGAGTCATGGAAAACTTTAGTAATTTTTAGGATTTGGTAGTTCTCATGATACGACAAGTTGTTACGAGTCGTAGGAGCAAGGTATGAGGCGTACCAAGACACTCATAGAAAACTTCAGAAGATGCCAAAATTCTTAGAGCCAAACCACGACTGGATTGTACGACTCGTGGGATCGTGTTATGAGTCATACCAGATGTCAACACTTGTCCAATTATGTATAAGACAAGGAATGTATGAGACAAGGCACAACTCGTACAATCCTGTTAGGGATCGTACGATGAGTCGTAGAATGTGTCGGCGTTAGATTTGATTATTTCCCTGTTAACTTAGGAAAAGGATTTTATTGTCTATAGAAATACTTTTATGTTTATTTTTGGTGAGGGAAGGTCAGAATTAGTTAGAGTTGATTGTTATCAAGTTTGTAAGTAGCTTTTGACAATATTGAGAGCAATTCTTGAGATCAAAACTTGGATTTCTCAATTGTTCTTGAGTTTATTCATTAAATTTTCTTGCAATATTCAAAGCAGGTTTTCTTTCAATCATTGTTGTAAGTATTTAATAATGTGTTTGTCTATAAATAGTAATCATAACCTTACAACCATGGGAGGCTAAAACCTCAACAAGTTGGATTGTGGGAATCATGGTGAATTAACGAACTAGGGTTACATAAAATGATTCGAAACCAATGCTAAATGCTTGTATTGTATTCTCTTCGTCTTTAGTATTTCTTAATGATGCGCAACATTAATATTTTCCCGAATTCTTTACTTTCTTGAACCTAGAGAGGTAGAGATTAGGGGAAAAAATTACAACAAAGTCTTGATTTTCATGATCATTATATAACTTGAGTTGCGGTCGTAGAATAGTTAATTTAGAACAAAGTAATAATTGTTCAATTGAAGTCACTCATGAGACCTAACCCGGTGATTGAGTATAGTCATCCAATAGGGACAAACTAGTCCTTTGGATGAACCCTAGTTATCAATTCTACAAGTAAGCATTGGGATTGATCACGAGTATAAACCCGAAGTAGTTATGAACCCATGGGAAACACTTACCCTAGTTAATTACAAATATTGGTAATCAACAACTGATTTTCATGTTTGTTTTACAATTTTTTTCTATAAACCCCCAATTTGGAGATAATACACCAAAAAGCTTAAATACCGACATTAGTCTAGTTCTTACCATATTCCCTATGGATTCGACCCGAACCTGTTTGTTGGGTTCTTTATTGACAATGTTCGCTTCATACTTTGTCAGGAGTGTGAGTTTGAGAGTTATCACTTACACAAATAAGCTTCAAATAGTATTTTGGTTGAATCATTAGATCTATATCATGATTTCGGAACCATACGAAAAACAATCTTAGAATTTTGAGTTCGCATAAGAGAGATATAACCATTTTTGTATTAGAAGTGATCGTTGATGCTAGTGCACTGTGGAAGAAGAAAAGGATCCGCACTTGTGGCACCAAAGGTGCGAGAAAGAGACCACAGGTGCAAAATTTGGTAGTGCAAAGTGGGTCCCATAGAAGTGAACTCCCTGAGTGGTTAAATTTCAGATTTCGGTTCATTCACTAAAAATCAATTTTGGGGAGCTAGGAAGCTCCAACTTGGTGGATATTCATGAAGTTTTTCTCATATCAAAAAGAGGGAAGATTTTCATCTTTAGTTTTGTGATTTCCTAAGATTACTTCAGTTTATTAATGTATTATCCATGATTGTTTATTAGAAAATAGGGTTTTTACTTCTAAAATTGAGAAATCATATTTCGTTGATTTGCGGNGCTCGAAGTCGACTCATGGCATCAACATGACATCTAAATCTCAACAATAGGGTTTTTACTTCTAAAATTGAGAAATCATATTTCGTTGATTTGCGGGTCGATTCGAACTTGGTTTTTGATAAAATTTTAGGTTTGCGTTCTTTACCTTATGGAAACTGATTTTGGAAAAAAAATTATTTTGACCTCAAGGGCTTGGGGTTGACTTTTTAATCTAATTTTTTATCTAAATTTTTATGTAGCAATAAGAGTGTCGATGGACTCAGATACTCATGCAGATCATGACTTTAATAGATTTAATAATTTTTGAGGTAATTGCAAGGGAAGCGATGGTGTGAGGTTTCGTGGAATATTTACTCAATCTTCGAGGTAAGTCATAGCTTACTCTTCACATACTTAGCTAGGGTAGTAATTCATTGTATAAAGTGTGATATGAGTTGGGTGAATTATTGGGTTGGAATATTGGTTAAATTTAATTGATGACGTGAAAATCCTAGGTTTGGGATTTAACTAATAAATGTCGTATGACTTGAAATTCGAATTTTTGTCGTGGAACCCAAGATTGGGATTAGTTGATAAATGGGTTATGACTTAAAAATCATATCATCTTGTTGAGTTGTACTTAGTTTCATGCATCTTATCATTTATGAGATATTATTATGCGTCTATATGGGCATCATATGAAGGAAATCTGCTTAAACTAATGAAAGGTAGCCTAAAGGCATGAAATTAAAAGTAAATGTATCATTGAGGCTTGTGCCTATGAAAATTTTGGTTAATAGGGAATTTATATATATTTGTTGCATTTGAATTTTAATTTATTATTGTGATAATGTATAGACATTCATTATCATGGATCATAGGAATAGTACTATGAAAATAACATTTTAAAAGAAAATATTGATATTTGATGAGAATTGGTTTGAATGATTTTACTAATTGATGAAAGGTCTTTGGTTCGATTCTTGTTAACATCATTCCTTATTTATTGATGTTGATGGAAAGTCTCAGTTTGAGTTTCGGTAGGTTATATGGAAAGTCGCGATTCGAGTCTGGTTAGGGTATATGGACCTCGCGAGTTTCCTATGGGTTCCCACTCACTACATATTCTGTGGAGGGGGTGTATATCGATTGGATTATTGGCTATTGTATTGCATTGCATATCATTACTTATTACTTGTACTTTTTTTGTTTCAGTCTTGATTGTGTTTCGTATTTACTTATCGAACAATTTTGGTCAACTACTTTGTATTTCTGAATTATTAGGTTGTTGTTTTGGCTTAATAGGCTACATATCATGCTTTCTACAATACAGTTATTACTTGGTAGGACTATGATGCGTACTGAGTACACAAGTTTTGTATTTACACTACTATTGGTGCATCTTTTTTATGCAAATCTTAGTATTAGAAGACTCCACTAATCTAGTTAGTTCGAGGACATGTCCAGTTCAAAGCTTTGGTGAGCACCTACAGTCGGAGCAAGATCCTAGATTTTTTAATTTTAGGCACATGTATTCTATATATTTAGACAGTTTTATAGTATTGAGTAAATGTAATTCCTTTTAGATGTTCTTGTACTGCTGACACTAGATTTTGGGATAGTTTTGATTTCTTTCATACTTATTCCTATAATATTAAAGATTGATTTAACACATAATGTTTCTATTGTTTTTACTTCTTTCCCATTGTTACTAGTTGTCGTGTTGGGTTAGGGTTTGTCTTACCTACCAGTGGTTTAGGGTAGGTGCCATCATAACCCTAAATTTTGGGTCATGAAAATTTGGCATCATAGTGTCCTAGTTCATCAGTCTCACAAGTATAACAACAATGTCTAGTAGAACCTTTTGGATCCATGCGGAGACATCCGTTATATATCTTCGAGAGGCTACACGATATTTAGAAAATATTATTATTTGATTCCTTATTATGAATTGTTTGTCAAATCTAACTCTTAAAATATCCTTGTTCCATTATCTTACTGATGGTGAGTACTTACTCTCAAATTCATACAACGATATCTAGAGATGATATAACGTTGTGTGGAGCAAGAGGTTGTATCAAGAACGCAGAGGTAGGCTAGTCTAAAGGACATATAGCCAGATTTAAATTGCACCTATGATTCAGAGATAAATTGAGTAAAGTTATGTATTAGATTCTTTAGTTTGGTAATAATCGTGGGGAAATGTGATAATATTTTGAAAAATTTCGTGATTGTCCTATCTTTCATGAGTAGCTGCTCAGCGTGGTGACTTTGAAGAATATAATTGGGGAGGTTTTACATAACAAGAATGGGATAGTCAAGTTATAATGGAAACAAAAATGATTCAAATAGATCAGAATCACTTCTACAGCCTTATGGCATGAGTGTATCGACAAGGATTTGACAATTCAGTGATAGAATGAGTACAATTACTAATATCTTGAAGGAGAGTTGCAATTGGGAAAGAATAGCGGCTCGAATAAAAGTACATTAAGTGTCTTAATGCGTGAGAGGTGGTTTCTTGCAAAGAGTTTCGAGGTGGTATGACTTCTTACAGGATACATATGTAGAATCTTCTTTCGATCATATGAAGTGGAGGTGCAATAAACAGAATTTAAGAAGCTCTAGTTTGGTGTACAGTGGTAAAGTGTCTACTTGATAAGGATCACGAGGTGTGCTAATAATTTCTATAGACTAATGTTTATGAAAAGATGAGCTAAATGCGAGTAGAGTGACTTGCCGACTAAATAAAGACCAAGGGTTGAGAGTTCTTTAGAGAAGATGGTTGTTGGATTCAGTACAAATGGGAGAATTTTCTCGTGACAATCTAGTTTTATAGAAATATAAGCGGTAATTCTTTAGCAAGGAGCATGTCTGCAAGTTTGCTGCGATGAAGACCAGGGCCCATGAAATTTTGGGCCTAACACTAGTTCATTTGAGTAATGCATTATAGTTACTTGACATGCATAAATGTATGGTGTGATATAGGTATGACCTTCTCAATAGTTATAGTGTAGAAAAGTGGTGGATATAGTTGGACTTTCATGGAGATAAACTAATGGGGTAGAGCAATTGACTAATAAAAATGGATAAGCCAACTAACAAGCATGAAGGTCAATTATTTTGAGGAAGTACCGGATGTTTCACCTATTTGGAAGAATGGAGACCAATATTGCACTCAATTTTGGAGAACTAGCTAGTTGTTAATATCACAACTGATATAACTCTACAGAGTAGGAGGGCTGAAAGGAATAATCATATGGTGTACCAAAATTGTTCTAGTCTGGAGCAAAAGACAAAAAGGGTGGTTTTTGATAACTAAACATCTTCTGCGGACACTCGAACAAGGTATTAGCCAATAAGGGTATTTAAAGTGGTTGATTAATGATAGGTGTTAACCAATTCCAGTTGTAAAGTACATTTCGGAGCTTTAGCAAGAAGCATTGATCACTCCCAAATTACACCTCACAATGAAGTATAAAGTGGTCTCTATCAAATATAGAAATCCATCTAGGTTGGGGTCGATTCAATAGGGAATAGCGAAGAATAATATGTTAACTATGAATAAATTAACCTGTAGTCAATATTTTGAAAGGGGGACAAAAAGTATTTCTAATAATGATTAAATTGTTACCAAACTAATGAGACAACTAGGATTGTGTTCCTCATAATTTTATAACATAGTAGGCTTATTTTACTAGTGATCTATCCTGAAGAATTTTGTGTAAGACTAACAATTAAGTTCATCTACTGTCTCTCGACCTACATAGATGAATTTCACCTAAATCCTCTCGGACTTTAGATGTGTATATATTGCCCTCGCCATAAGTCTTGGATTAACTATCCTCGGTTAGAGATCAAGTTAATTAGATGAGGGATGGCAACCTCAAATTACCATTATTATTCTCTTTTTCTAATTTCAACCTCTTTGGTCAAGCAAATTGAAGATACAGGCACATTTCAATGTTTGCAACCTCTAAAACTCATTAAAATGAAGAGAATAATAATCCACTCGATTTAACATTCAAGAATCACTATTTTATTTTGCCTGCTTCTATTAATCCATCATGGTTCCCACAACCCCAGCTCAAGTAATTTAGTTGCTCATGTTTGAGAAAACAATAACATAAGATGTAGAAGAAATCATAATCATATACTTACAATAATATGAAATTGTTTAACAAATCTCCAAAGCTAAATTGAATCACAAGAATTTGATAAATTCTCCAACAAATATTCAATTAAGTAATTACACAAATTCATAAAGTATAAATTGTGCAAGAATTGAATGATCAAATGGCACAATATTTTTGTTGTTGGACTATGTTGCACACTAAGTTTCATCCCTAAAGCATATTAAGGCATATATCTAGTAGTAGATTAAGCCTTCAGTGTTCATGCTTGAATTGGGATTGGGTATTGTAGCATCTGTTCCTACTCGAACTGAGACTGAAATCCTGGCTGCCCAAACACTGCCTAATGCACCAATATGCTGGCGCGCCCGCTGCTGCATGCACCACTCTTGCCTGTGCATCGCACATGCCATAGCACTAATATGTATATGCTATGTCAATCTCTATCATACTTGTTTCCTCGGTCCAATTTTACCATACTTGCATATTTTATCCAAAATTAAGCCCAAATCCATCACTTTAATCCCTGAAAATATATAATCATGTGTGTTAGCTCTTTTCTACAAATATTATATTAAACCAAAAAAAAACACTTAATTTATTCTCAAAACATAGCTAATCATGGGCAAAATATGGCAAATAAATGCATAAATACGCTCTACATCACCATCTCGCACTTAAGTTATTATTTGTCCTCGAACAATCTAATATTTCCCTTCTCAAATTCAACCACAAAATTCAGCCTACAAACAGGTCTACTTACACTTAGGATCATTAGACAATTAAATCAGGTTCTAAAAATTCACTCAATATGCATATAAGATCAACATTCAAAGGTCATTAGTCGAGATCACTTAACTTCTAGAACTAACTCAACAAGATATATTTGGGCTAACATGAATCATATGTAATTTAGCAATCAAGATACACCAAAATCTTACCATTACATGCCACTCACCATTTGGGGAGATGTCCTTGCACTCACATGATATATAACAATTTTGACTTGGGCATAGGTATAAAAAAATCACTCACTCTCCCAAAGAACTCAACATACATGCAAAAGATGACCCATAGGCTTTCCCTTAGTGTACATACTCCACTAATATAGAACATTAAATGTAAGATCAATTAGGACTTAAGATGGTTGTAATGTAGGCTAAGAGACGGGTAGGAACTATTTGGCCAAGATAGTGACTAATTACGTTAAGCACTTTAATACTTCACAACTCTTTGACTTTTTAGCATATTCTTCGATCCTCCTATTTCTCCTTATATCTCCTTTTATTTTAACTTTTCAACTTGGGTGACTAGTAGGGAATTTTAACATTTAAGCTCTTTCACAATTTTTTTCTCATTCATGATTCATTATTTTATTTTTTAAACTTCTTTCTTTTCCTTTCCCCAATACATCCCTCCTTGTTAAGAAATTTTTCAGCTTTTTCTTTCCTCCTAATTTCCATATTTTAGCTTTTCCCCTCTTTTCTCCACTTGTGCTCCTTTTATGAAAAATTTTCATTTAAAATGCCTTAGGAGTCATTTGAATCAAGTAAAAGTTAATAAAACAAAAGGGATTAAGCTTGTAATATAGCTATCAAAATAATAGGCTAAGGCTCAAAATGACTAACTAGGATAATCACATCAAGGTAGGCAAAATCGGGCTACAAATAGGCTACAAAAAATGCCTATATTACTTTCTAGATTCAAATCCTAATTTTATTTTACACACACCGAGCAAGTTCTAGAAATCAAATTTCAAGCATGAAGTATACTAAAATACCTCACTCATACAATGGAACAAATGGTTCAATAATGGAAATCAAGATTACATAAACACACATATCCATATTGAATGTCTCACATTATTGAGCCTAATTTTTATGCATAGAAGTTAACTTTCAAAATTCAAAGTGTTTTTACCTTTTCATGCATTTTTGAGTGAATTATATAAAGTTTCAATGATACCCTAAGTGAAGCACCTAGAATACATAAAGTCTCAAGTTATTGCTCTCCTAATGACTAATTTTCTCTTAAGACGATCGTCATCCATCCATCATCGGGAACAGACATGACTATGATTAAAAAGATTTAGACCCTCCAATCAGTTCTAAGGGACTTTCCACCAAAAAAGTATCGAAAATAATAACAAGGGAAACCCAAATAGAAACAAAATAAAAACATACAAAAACCACTACAAGCTAGCAGGTATCAAGTCATATATCTCAAAAAAATCTTGGACCACCACGAATAAATCTAGCAATCAAGGTATACATGGTACAAAGAAGTTCACTTCTCCCACCCCACACTTGATCAATAGCACTTTCCTCAGTGCTAAATAAATAAGGTACAAGTACAAGGGTGAAATAAGAACTCCTTGGTCCTAATCCTCGTTGTTCTTGGGATAAAAATTTTGCCTACTCCGCGCCGCGGACCTCAGTGCAGAGGTTTTGCACTGGGTCGTGAAATGCCTAGCTACATTTGAGATTTTCTTCTTGCACACTTGAGTACACAAATCAAATCTTAAAATTCACAAAATTAAGATAAAAACTAAGTTATCTTGGGTTGCCTCCCAAACAACACCTGCTTAACGTCGCAGAACGACGAGGATATCTTGATTACTTTGACTTCATCAAGATACCACTTGAATTGCCTCCCAATAAGCACCTTAATTAATATCGCGGCAGGACTCTCGCCATTACACCTGAAAGAATCAAGGAAAACAACAAGAAGTAAAGTAGGAAATAAAGACTACAAGAAGAATTTAAACACCAATTAACTATTTCTAAATTGTACTCCCCGACAACAGCGCTAAAATTTGATATTGCTTAAATTACACCTCACAATAAAGTATAAAGCGATCACTATTAAATATACTAATCCAACTTGGTTGGGGTCGATCTCACAGGGAATAGAGAAGAAATAATATGCTAATGATGAATAAATCAACCTGTAGTCAATATTTCAAAAGGGGGATTTGCAAATTAATGAAAAAGTAATTCTAACAATGATTGAATTGTTATCAAATTAATGATACAAAATTAGGATTGTGTTCCCTATGATTCCATAATGTAGTAGGCTTATTTTACTAGTAATCTATCCTGGTGAATTTTGTGTATGACTAACTATTAAGTTCATCTAACATCTCTCGGCCTATATTGATGAATTTCACCTAAATCCTCTCGGACTTTAGATATGTATATTTTTCCGCCGACATAAGTATTGGATTAACTGTCCTTGGTTAGAGCTCAATATAATTAGATGGGGGTTGGTGGCCTCAAATTACCACTATTATTCTCTTTTTCTAACTTCAACCTCTTTGATCGAGCAAGTTGAAGATAAAAGTACGTTTCAATGTTTGCAACCACTAAAACTCATCAATACAATAGAATAATAATTCAAGAATCACAATTTTATTTTGCCTACTTCTGTTAATCCATCATGGTTCCCACAACCCTAGCTCAAGAGATTAGCCATTCATGCTTGATAAAATAATAATATGAGATGTAGAAGAAATCAAAATAAAATACTTATAATAATATAAAATTATTTAACAAATCTTCAAAGCTAAATTGAATCACAAGAATTAATGAATTCTCCAAGAAATATTGGACTAAGTAATTAAAACAAATTCATGAAGTATGAATTGTGTAAGATTTGAGTGATCGAATGACACAATATTTTTGTTGTTGGACTATGTTGCATACTAAGTTGCACATTATGTTTCACACTAAGTTTCACACAAAAAGCATATTAAGAAAGAGCATATATAGTAGTATATTAAGCCTTCAATACGTGGGAAGTCGAAGCAGATATGATGGCTAAATACCCGCACCTTTTTCCTTCCGGCTCAATTTCAACTTGAGATACTAGTTTCGTCTAGGTACTTTATTTAGTTTCATGTCTAGTTCATGTCTCTCAGTTTCCTGTATGTCAGTACATATGTATGATTCATGAATTTAGTTCAGTCAAGTGTTTCAGTCTGAACTTACTCACTCCGTTAGTTTTCGACTTCAGGTGTTCAGTATTTGGGATGGTAGGTCCTTTCCCCCAGATATTCATTATGTTTACCGATATTCGATGAGGAATGTTCCCAAGGAGGAGATACTGCAATACCCTAAAAGTTCCAAAGAAATATATGAGAGAATTAGAAATGAGTTCTGCAGAAAAATTTGAATTTTTGCACCAAAATGACTCTTGGTACGAGTCGAGACAGGAAGTGAAGGTCGTGGTCTCAGTTGTGGTGGAATTCTGAAGTTGATGTCCAGACTACCAGTCGCATCATGGGTCGTGAGGTGTAGGTACAAATCGTGGTTAGGAGTCGTGATGAGTTTCCTTGTGGTGCCGGGGTATGATGTCACTGATGAGCCCGCAAGTGTACGAGTCGTGCAAGTAATATAGTGGCTCTTTTTGAGAACCGGAATGTCGAACCCATAGGGACTGGACCCATTCCTCTAAC
>JACEIK010001940.1:35142-46125 GCA_018107945.1 Datura stramonium
TTATATAAAATTACATGAAAATGTATCAAATAGCTTAGCAAACACGATTAATTTAAGTTGTAAAGCGTATCACGGGACCTATATTATTTCCCGTGATCAGGGGGCTTGCGCAATTGGATTTGTTGGAAATAAAACTCAAAGGGCTTCAATTTGATGTGTTAAATCACCCAAAAGAACTTTTTAATTTAGGAGTTATGATCGTTTGATTTTACCCTTCTATGAGCTTATCCGAAAACTCAATCGGTAAGAGGGCTCTCAACTCAACTTTGTGATAGAGGTTCCTTATGAACTTAATTTGCATCCAATGCACTCCCCACATTTAAGAATTGATCTTAACACTTAGTTTCTCTAAATTTCACCCTTCTAAACACTTGACGGTCATGGACTAAGGTCGCAATCTTCCATTATATGGTTCATACTTTTACCCATTCATGTCGAAAGTCACAAAAATCGATATTTTCAGTTCCTAACCAACTCTAAACTTCCTTAACACATTATAACTCATGATCTAAATCCTCCAAACCCACACACATAGAACAGTTTAAAGCTTAATACGACGGTACAAGGTGTTACAATATCTTCCTCTTGGGATCATTCATCCTCGAATGATGGTTATGGGCACTAAAAGATTATAACTCTGGAATTTCTCAAAATTTCGACAGAGTTTCCATTGTAAGTAGAATTACCCCAAATTCTAAAACATGTGCTAGCTAACAAGAAACATTATTGTAAGCCTCACGGGGCATCATATAATGCTTAATGTTAATGTAAGTAGCATACACATGGCTCCTCTTGACCCATTTTAAAGTATCAAGAATGAAATTTCTCCCTAAAACTTACATGTACCTTCATTCATCATTTTAAGGAATTTCATCACACTCTCAAAAAGAAATAGTAGGCAAAAGTCATATAGTGCTTTTAAGCATAGAATTGATGTGTTGTAATGGGGCTCTCTCAAACATGGAGAGAATAGCATAGGATATGAGATTATGGATCATGGTAGCATAATGCAAGTCATGAGTTCATGGGATCATATAAAAATAATACGTCTCATAATTATCATCATCATGATCATACTTTTGGCATATGACATTAACGAATAAAGGACTATAAGTAGGAATTATATGAGACGTTAGGGATAGAACATTAACAAGTTGGCATAGCATTGTACATAAGTTTCATTTTTTCTGAATGGCATAATCATGGATTATGACTGCACTAGAAATAGAATTGAATAGAACATCGTCATTGAGCATTTCCTTCTAGATCAAGTAACAAATGGTGATAATTCTCTCTCATTTCTTTCAACACCCTGATTTCCCCATAGAACTTTTACAAACACTACTTCTTGGGTCCTTCAATAATTCATCGGGTTATTAGGTGTTTATAATGTTAAATAAAATTTCTATTGCATCTAGGGTCATCCCAAAAACATCATTCATCCTTATCACAACATTCAAACTACCTCAAACTTCATGAAGTAGTCGCAACGCAAGAATCTGCACATTCATCAATACAACATTTAAGCCTATCACTACATACATTTTATTACTCCTTTACTGCTAGGACCCTCCAAAAACTTCCCCGTCTACTAGAACTTTCTTAATATTAACAACCATACCAAATAATATGAAGAGACACGCAATACTTTCATCCAATCATTAGACATAGTTAATGTCTAACTTCTTTTACTTCCCGCATTTTGGTTAACTTTTTACAGAACAATTGCACCCATTATTGCCAACAAAATGGAATGTATATCCTCTACAGTCTACAATATATTGCATCATAAGTGAGATTCATTATAGGAATAAAGGATAAGCATGAACCTCATGAAATACGACTAGAGGTCTAAGTCTTGATCATAAGCATAGGGCATGACCAGAGTGCCACCTTTTAGGGCATAATCATATGGAAAGAATGAAATATTGTTTAACACACCGAATATCTTCATAAGATCATCATTTTGAATGGAACTCATTAATGATAGAACCATAGGCACGAATACTTCGTACACCAATCGTATGAGGTATGAATAGGGAATCCCTTTGAGTATAGATAGGACATAGTTACATGGAAAAGAGAAAATTAACACCCTTATGACTAATTGCAATATAGGTTTATAATTCTCTTTGAGAGAAGTCGTCTCACCAATACAAACTCCTATTTCCTTATGTTTCACATTTTGGTATTTCCATGGGCATAGGTTCACTTTGAGAGTATGCATAGGAATAGGTATGATATGAATACATAAAACATTGGATGAGCGTCATCTTGATAAAGTATTGGGATTTTGTTAGAATGAGAATAGTTTGTTATCATTACATTTCTTCTTGGAGCGCTTCACTACATAGGATGTGTGACCTGTTTGGGCACTTCACCGTACCATCTCCCCTTTAATTCAAACATTGGCATTCTAACTCTATGGACCGCTCCTTTAAATAGAGTCCTAGATGATCATTTTCTTATTATTTCTTTACATCTTGCAACTCTTGCGTTGAACCTAGTTAGAAACCTTCTTACATGCTTACTCGATGAAGGACATATCTCCCTTACTAGGTTACATTTGTATTACTCTGCATGATAGTTGTATCAATATATTTATGGCTACCACACTTCTCTTATGGGACATATTCATGGGTACTACAAGTCATGGTAGGATTTTCTTCCCTGATGTCTCTTAACTTCCTACTGCCTCTTAGGTTATCACTTTATAACTTATACTCTGTTGTCTTTCTTATCCATTTCCCTTGTCACCTTAACAATATGATATAATTATAGAAGCTTTACTCATATCATATCATAATGAGAGGCTTAACATCATCTGTCGATTATCTTCTTACTTAGCTCTTGGGATGGGAACAATGTGACGATACACCCAGTATTTCCCCATCTTTCAGGACTTAAAAGTTCTACATTAGCCACATATGGAGTTTAGAAGCTTAGTATCTGTCATGCCCCGAGCCTACACCATTGACGCAACATGGTACTTGAAGTCACAAGTGACCCCAAGTCAACCCCTAGTCTATCATACACTAGTAATCTAAGTAAAACATGCATAGTGGAAGCTTCGAAATAATAACATAAATCATTTTAGAAGGCTAAAACTATAACATAAAATTTAAAACATCTGAACGATCTGAAAGCCATCTAACTGATGAGTTGCTGGGACAAGCCCCCAACTAACTCTATGTCTAATTGAAAATAATGAAATGACTGAAATAATGAAATAACGCCCTCGAAAGATGAGGAATCACACTTCTGGTACTGAGGAGGATTTGAACTGTGGCGACTAATGATGTTGAGTCTGCGAACCTGCAGCTGTATCATGAAATGATACAACATAAAAGTATGCATCAGTACTTTGAATGTACTGAGTAAGTAGGAGAAAACATAACAATGGATATATACAACTGAACTGAAATGACATGTAATGACCAACTAGTATACTGAACTGAAACAAATAAAGTAAATTTAGATGGTCAATATGACCCTGTCAGGTGGTCAAACACATGCCCTAAGTTTGAAGTACTGAGTCTGAGATACTACACTGACTGATCTGACTAAACTGAACTGACTAATGGGAGAGGCTATAACCGAAATATAACCACGTGAGCTAGACGTGGAGTCTGATGTACACACCCCATCGGTAGGACCCAATATACCTTGCCAGGGTATAAAGGCATGGACTGTGAGATCACGGTCTGGGGCCATGAGGCCAATAAATATAACCTACGGTGGAAACGTAGTTCTGGAACCTAGATGCGCTGGAATCCCAGCCCTCTTGGTGCTAAGTCCTACTCTCACTGGATAATCCTACCATGACTACTACTGCCAAGCGGATAGCTCGATACTGGGGCCCAAGATTATAACTGACTCAAGGATATTGTCTGAGAGCACCCTGAGAGTCTTATAGGACCAGATCTGGAAACTGGGTTCTAAGACTAGTCAAAACTGCTTATCTGGAAGCGTCGTAACCGTCTAAAACCAAATAAAAATCTGAACTGGGGTCCTGAGGCTAGTGTACCAATAAACTGAATCTGAATCTGATTCTGATAACTGGGAGGCACCACTAACACCTTAGGAAAAGATTGAAGTCAAACTAATTAGCTGACATTTTTCTGGACAATATTGAGGTTGCTAAAAATCTAATTGAGACTAGACTGACATGATTGTGACTGAGACTTTAACAAAAATTTAAATACACAAACATCTCAACACTGATGGAATCATGCCATAGGGAAAGCTAGTTTAACCCACAAGTTCCTGATTTGTACTGAGTTGTGACTAGGGCTGAATTGTACTACTAGATTTAATCTTTCAGAAATTTCAAGAAATAAGGAATAAATAAGAAATATAAAATCATGAGAATATCCCCTTTGAATCCACAATGAAACATGTCTGAAAACTTTTTCAGAAATTCGAAAGCTTAGGGATAGAATTTACTTTACAGGAACGAGCAACAACATAGTCACAAACTGGTGGAAAAATATCAACAATTAGCATTAATGATATTCCACATGATTTAAACAAGGTCTGACATATAATTTCATTACATTCGAAAGTCTCAAGACTAGGACTAATAGGGAAGGTAAAGAAGAATTTTTGGGACACAAGGGAAGAACTATTCCCTTGTTCAATTCTCACATACCTGGTTGAAGGATCTTTCTAAAGATCTTTAAGCTTCTGCAACTTGGAGAGGAACCCTAGTTCTTGAGCCTTGAGAGAAAAGAGTCTAGAGTTCCTAAGTCTGCTTATGATCTGTTTCTGAGTTGATTAGGAATGACTGAGAGGTTAGACTAGGAGAACTCCTTTAATTCATCCTTTAGGAGTCCCAAAACGACATCATTTAAGAGTTAAAAGCATAGAATTTTACCAAAATACCCCAGAACTGTCGACCAATAAAAATTTCCCGAGAGAACCAATGACCAATCCAATGGGCCGTTGTTAGAAACAACTGGCCGTTGGTCCAGTCGTCGTTGCTCCCTTTGCCTTCGAACCACTCTCTAGAACTCAAACAATGGCCAGTTGAATCAACCAATGGACCGTTGAATCCCCTCGATGGTTATAGACTGATTTTTGACCATTTCTCAGAAGTTGGATTCCACGCGCAGAAACAACAGGTCGTCCTTTCAACCAATGACCAGTACTGAGGTCTGTCCAAAGTCTGGTGCTGGTTCCCTAAACTTGTCATAACTTTTTACTCCGAACTCCGATTGATGCAAGGTCGGATGAATTGGAAAAGAAGACAAAAAGGGCTTTAATTTGTATATTGAATCACCCAAAAACACTTTATAAGATGGGAGCTAAGTTCATCTGAATTTGACCCTTGTAAGAACTTATACAAAAACTCAATCGATAAGAAAGCGTTCAACTCAAGTTTATACTAGAGGTTCCTTATGAACTTAATATGCATCCATTGCACTTTTCATACTACGGAATTGATCCTAAAACCTTTTCTCCATAATTTCACTAGGCTCTGGTCTACCCATATATCTAAAATAGCTCTAAACTTAGCTTGAAATTTTCAACACACTGACAGAACCATCAACCCAATCCAACGAGCTGTGGTACCATATAACGGTATGTACAATCCCCTCGTGGGTTCTGGAAAATTTCTTATTATTCTTCGGACACTAAACAACGAGTACTCCAATGACCCATTGGACCTTACAACGAACCGTACTGAGGTTCGTTTTTTGATTCTGGTACTGTTTTTCTTTTGTTTTCTGTTGTTAGCCTTGGGTCCGATCTAATGAACTTTTGGGGTGTTATAGTATCTCATGTAACCATATTCCTCATCAGGTCACACCATCTCCCTTCATAATTCTTAAGTTTTTATCTTTATCTAATGCCTTAACCTCCATTCACTTATTCATCTAAAGCTCACATATATCATGCTTAAGCCTTCACACTTGTCGTAAGTTATTGTATTCCCTATATGAAACCTTCTAGATAAAATATCAAAACTACTATTATCACCCTCATATTTTCATTGTTTCACCATGATGATCCTTTAGAGTTTCAACCTAGTGTTTTACTACTAAAATGGGTAGCAACCTAAATCCTTTATAAAACATATAAATATAGCTACAAAAGCGAGATCAACAAAATGCTAGCCCATTGGGAATCCATCATAAAATAATTTATCCTAATCACTCAGTATCAAATTGTAGCCTCCAAGCACATTCTAAATCTGCGCCAATCTCACTACCCTCTTTGTCAACACCTAAGGAAATAGAAATACCATTTTTACCTAAAACTTATATGACTCTAGTTGCATATTTCAACTAATCATTGTTTCCACTTCTTGGCTAATACATTCATGACTCTATATACTAGTTCTGGCATACATTCTACTACTTATGGATTACGACAACTCATATCATATCATCCCTTAAATGAAAACATTACCCAAGCCTTGATATGCATACTTTCCATTAGAAGGTATTATTCACATCGATATTTAAATAAGGATTTTAATGCACATCTTACCTTAGACTAAAATGCACGATTTATCTAAACTAGAGTATATCCCTTGAAATAAGAGATTTCAATGCACTAATAGGCTTACAACAAGCCTTGTGCAATCTCTTCCACCTTTGATGACTCCATCTAAAAGTATCACATAGACAAGAGCTTTAGCTTTATCACTTCGAAGGTGAGGCATAGTCGGCAGAACCGGAGTAGTGCAAGAATCAGAATAGTTTCTTATGATATCGCTCTATACACGATCTAGAGTAAGAAAGAATAGAAAACTTTTATTAAATGTATGTAATCCCTCGTTTATAGATGTGGGGCCCTCACAATGATAAACAAGACTCTACTAACATGGCTTCATAGACTCCCTAGGACACTTGAAACTAATGCTTTGATACCAAGATTGTCACGCCTCGACCTAGGACCTAGGTGTGGCTAGCACCCGATGCCATTAGTGGCCCAAGAAAACCAGATAACATGGTGTTCATCAAGAACATACATCTAACATAAGCGAAAGAATTATTAGACTCAATCTTTAAAAATCAGAATAAAAAATCAATTTATTAAAAAAAAAAGACCTACCAAGTTTACATAAACACGAACCATAAGAATCTTGAAGACATTATCATAAATGGAATAACTGTTTTATTAGGACAAGGCACCCAACATACCTAAAAGTCAAAAACTAATAAAGCTGAGTAAAGTTACAAAGAACAAACAAAGTGGGGCTCACCAATAACTGAATAAGAGAGTCTTAACATCAACTCGATTGTTGGTATGAGTACCTAAGTCTGCATTATAAAATAATGCAACACCCCCAGTAAAATGGGACGTGAGTACATAGGATCCTACTGTATGTAAAACAGATGAATGAAGCATAACATAACTGATAATAGACAGGGCAATGTTACACCCCGTAATTTCTTGACACTTAGTTGGTCTATTCGCATGTTGGTTAAGAGTTTTAGAATGTCATATGTGCGAGAAAAGGGCCCGGGGATAGACCGGACAAGCGCCAAGTCGGAGCATCGCAAGGCAAATGCGACTTATAAATCGCATTTGAAAAATGCGACTTAAAGAGGAGGGGTTTGGGCCCAAGTATATAAGGCATCCCACCTTGTTTTAAATCATTTCCTTACATTTAATTTCCAGTGAACGACCAGTAAACAGGGGAGACGAAGGGTTTTCATTAGTTTCCGTCCGATTAAGTCGTCAATCGCAGTCCAAACTCAAATTAACTTCGGGTAGCGAAGTATAAAGCTGCAGGGAGCATTCCTGCGGAGTTAGTTTTTCGAAATTCGGCCGGAGAATCGTCGTCACGCCAATCCAAGGTAAGTGGAATTGCTCCAAACTAGTGTTAATATACTGCCAGCATTAAAGTGAGTATTTCTCCCTTCTAGACTTCCGAGAAATTATGTTTTTTCGGCCGTTCTTCGGTAAGTCGAAGAATAGGCAGTAGGTATATCCATAAGTATGGTTTATTTCCAAAATAATAGTAGAATTAATTTTATTCTTTCGTCGATATAAATACAGTTGGGAGAAATAGCTGAATACTTGCCACGCTATGCCAGTTAATCAGAAAGTCGGCAGTTGAGGTATGTAAATCCAGTTTCTTTCGGCAAGCTAGTAGTTATAGTATAGCAAAATAGTAACAAATTTCAGTAGAGTGTTTCAGAAGTCATATATTATGTTCAGTATGAAATTTAGTAAGCATGTTAGAAATATAATACAGTGTTCAACATAAAATTCAGTAAAGCAGTATAAGTCCCAGCAGAATATTCCAAAAATATTATTACAGATTTAGTATATTTCAGTATCAGATTCAGTACATTTCAATATGAGATTCAGAAAAAAATACCAGAATATAAATAATATTATTATTAGATCCAGTATATATATATATTAAATGTGCTTATTGCTATTTGTGGAGACATGATTGTTTTGTGTTGTGCACCCTTAGAGCTTCCTTGACCGCCCCAGGGTTAATAGCTGTGTCGACTCGCCCGCTAGAGGGTGAGGATACATCACTCTACGGAGTGGATGCCATCCGCCAGTGGACGAAGATGGGATGCAGATTCCCCACAGCAGGCTGATCAGCACTATACCACACCCCCTGTCGAGCGCGCCTAGCGAGCCCAAGTTGCATACCCATGGGGATGGCTGGATGCTCATAATTACTAGGTGGATGGTAAGACCTGGGTAGGGGTATATAGATTGTGTGCTGGTTGGTACCTTACGGCTTATGGGGGCTGGTAAGGNTGTATGCTATGTTGTGTTAGTTATTAATAGATAGAAAGTAGACTGCCATGTTATCAGGTATGACTCTTACTCTCTTCAGTAAAGTTACGCTCTTTTCAGTTAGTCTCAGCCCGTCTCCTATTACTTCAGTATCTATCAGTATTGTTGTTTGGTTTTAGTTATTTTCAGTTATTACTTTGCATACTCAGTACCAGTGGTACTGACGCTCATTTTGGGGCGCTGCATTACTTGCCTGCAGGTACTCATAGACGAGGAGTTGATCCCTCATAGTTCTAGTCAGCATACAGAGTCTTCAGCTCCTGTCTTTTGGAGCTTGACAACTAAAGGTTTACTTCCCTTTTTGTTTGTATAGTATGGGTAGGTCGGGGCCCTGTCCCAACAATCTTATTATTCTTAGAGGCTTGTGGATTGTATATTCCCTGTGGTTAGTTGTACCGATCGTGTGGGGCTGTATGTATGTTTCAGTTTCCATGTGATGGCTGTGTGGGGCCTTTTTTAGTTGTCAGTTGGTGACCTTGTCGGTCACAGATCAGTTCAGCACTTGATTATACTTTTCAATGATAACTAGTTAGCATGGTGGCCTTGTCGGCCGGCATAGGTTCCCTTATGCTTAGTTGTTTTGGTTAGCTGTCATATTCCGACAAGTGGCTATAGGCCTAGTTAGCCAGAGGCTATATTTACAACCGTTATATAGCCCGTTGTTTTCATAAATCAAGAATTAGAGCCAGCCTGGCACCAGAAGTACTTAGGCTTAGTAGTTCAGCAGTCCAGGTCCTAGTAGGCCACCAGGTGCCAGTCATGCCTCCCAAGGCGGGGCGTGAAAAACTTGGTATCAGAGTCAGTCCTATCCCAGGAAGTCTGCAAGTCGTGCTAAGTAGAGTCTTGTCTATGGATGTGTTGTGCACCACATACCATTGATAGGAGGCTGCAAGGCATGATAGGATGGTTACTCTTTCTTCACATTCAGTCGTGCCATAGAGCAGTACAGTATAGGGTTGAGTCCCTAAAGCTTCCTATACTCCTTTTTTACAGATAAAATGTCAGATCAGCGACACCCTATCACAAGCCGAAGATTAGATACACCAGCTAGAGAGGGAACCAACAGGATGTCCCAATCTCGATTAGAATCAGCCCGATCTAAGGGTGATAAAGAGGCATCGTCCCGCCCTTCTCAGTAGTCTCCACCCCGTCAGGAGCCACTCGAGACGACACCACCTCCAAAAATTCCTATACCTATACCATCTGACCAGGAGGTCAGGAGTGCAGTAGTTATGTTAGCGCAAATGATGGCTACTCAGCGCTAGTCAATTCCACCTACAGCTGTAGAGTAATCAGGTGGGCCTGGTAGTTCGAGGGTCCGAGAATTCCTGGCACTAGGTCCCCCACAGTTTACCAGGACAGATCGAACAAAGGACCCCCAAGACTTCCTAGATCAGATGCAGAGGACTTGCCGGGTAATGAATATTACATCTGTAGAGTCGGTCGAATTGGCGGTATTCTGACTGAGGGATATTGTTGTGTTGTGGTATGAGAGTTGGGAAAGGTCTAGAGGCAGAGATGTTTCCCCTCTGACCTGGTCCAGCTTTTCAGAGGCTTTCCTGGACCGTTATCTACCATGAGAGATCCGATTGGCCCGGATGGATCAGATTTTACACTTAGAGCAGGGGGCAATGAGTGTTCGATAATATGCCCTGCAGTTCGATTCTTTGGCCCTCTATGCTCCAGCCTTCGTAGACACCATGTCATCCAGAGTCCAGTGGTTTATTATGGGGCTGAACCCAGAGTATATTGAGGCCTTTATGACAACTACTTTGTGGGAAGATATGGATATTGCTCGAGTGCAGGCTTTTGCTCAGACTATTGAGGGCCTTAGAAAAAGGCAACAGGATAGCAGACGACAAGTCAGGAACAGCACCGCAGGGACAGGTCAGATGAGTTACAGGGGGAGATTCGGAGAGGGTCTAGGCCATGGTTGTCAGATAGGCCACCTAGACTGTTACACTCCGTAAGATTCCCGGCATCTAGATGGCCTATTCTCACATTGGTTAAGCATATTTGAAAGCCATACGTGCTAGAAAAAGGCCCAGGAAAAGATCGGACGTAAAACCTGTCGAACCACCGCGAAAGGCACCGGGGCAGAGCCCCTCCGCGATGGCGCCGTGTCACGGAGGCGGAGCCACCGCGTTGGCTCCGTGACACGTTGGGCCTGCCCAGGCCCAAGTATATAAAGCCCCCACTTCGGTT
>JACEIK010001940.1:56944-83644 GCA_018107945.1 Datura stramonium
TTAGAAACAGAGTTCAGCAAGGAGAGGTGACATATTTTCAGATAACCGAGGATGGGGTATTGCGATATAAAGATCGCCTTTGTGTTCCAGACGTTGCAGGACTTCGCCAGCAGATTATGGATGAGGTACATTATGCCCGTTATTCTCTCCACCAGTTTTGACGAAAATGTACCACGATATAAAAGAAATCTATTGGTGGCAAGGAATAAAGAAGGGGATAGCAGAATTCGTAGCTCAGTGTCCACCTTGCCAGCAGGTAAAAGCTGAACATCAGAAACTAGGCGGACTGATTCAGGATATAGTTGTTCCGCTATGGAAATGGGAAGCAGTAAATATGAATTTTGTAGCAGGATTACCCCTCACCAGGCGTAGATATGATTCGATATGGGTGATTGTTAACATATTGACAAAATCAGCTCATTTTCTACCAGTAAGGGCTACCTTTTCCGCCGAGGATTATGCTGAGCTGTATATCATAGAAATAGTCAGGTTACATGGTGTTCTAGTGTCCATTATCTCCGACAGAGGGGCTTAGTTTACAGCTAAATTCTGTCAATCATTTCAGAGAGGCTTGGGGATGCAGGTTAACCTGAGCACAGCTTTTCATCCTCAGACAGATGGGCAGGCAGAACACACCATTCAAACGCTCGAGGATATGTTGCGAGCATGTGTGTTGGATTTGGAGGTAGCTGGGATGAACATTTACCACTCATTGAGTTCTTCTATAATAACAGTTACCATTCAGCTATTCAGATGGCGCCTTATGAGGCATTATATGGGCGAAAATGTAGATCTCTAGTTGGTTGGTTTGAGGTAGGAGAATCAGCATTGATTGGGCCAGATATCATTCACTAGTCAGAGGAAAAAGTAAAGCTTATCAGAGAACATTTACTGACTGCTCAGAGCCTCCAAAAATCTTATGCTGACGTGCGGCGCAGAAACTTGGAATTTAATGTAGGTGATTGGGTGTTTCTGAAAGTTTAACCGATGAAGGGTGTAATGAGATTTTGCAAGGAAGGCAAGCTCAGCCCGAGGTTTGTTGGGCCTTATCAGATTCGCCGAAGAATAGGCAAAGTGGCATATGAGTTAGACTTACCTCCAGAGTTAGAATCTGTCCATCCAGTTTTCCATGTATTAATGCTGAGAAAGTGCATAGAAGATCCCTCCAGAATTGTCCCAGTCCAAGATGTTTAGGTTACATAGGAGTTGGCCTATGAAGAAGTTCCAGTAGCCATACTAGATCGGCAGATCTGCAAATTAAGAACTAAAGATGTTTCTTCTGTCAAAGTGTTATGGCGTAACAGGAACTGAGAGAAAATTACTTGGGAGGCAGAAGAAAATATGAAAGTCAGATATCCTCAGTTATTTCAGACTTAGTCAGCAAGAGGTATGTTATTATTACTGTTTTATGAGTTATAGTATATTCATGTGTACGTGAGATAGTTGACTCTAGTTTATTGTGTAATGCTATAGTATTATATGGAGTACCTATTTTGGACTTTTCTGCATTTCAGGATTTTTGAGATAGTCCATATTACAGGGGAAACTCTCCCGAAATTTTTCCAGAATAAGTAGAGCAAGTTAAAATTTCTGTAAAAAGAAGTTAACATTCGAAGATGAATGTTCTTAAGGGGGGAAGGATGTTACACCCCGTAAGTTCTTGACACTTAGTTGGCTTATTCGCATGTTAGTTAAGAGTTTTAGAATGCCATACGTGCGAGAAAAGGGCCCGGAGAGAGACCGAACAAGCGCCAAGTTAGAGCGTCGCATGGTAAATGCGACTTATAAATCGCATTCGACAAATGTGACTTAAAGAGGAGGGGTTCGGGCCCAAGTATATAAGGCCTCCCACCTTGTTTTAAATCACTTCCTTACATTTAATTTCTAGTGAACGACTAGTAAACAGGGGAGACGAAGGGTTTTCATTAATTTACGTCCGATTAAGCCGTCAAACGCAGTTCAAACTCAAATTAACTTCGGGTAGCGAAGTATAAAGCTGTAGGGAGCATTCCTTCGGAGTTAGTTTCGAAAAATTCGGCCGGCGAATCATCGTCACGTCGAGCCAAGGTAAGTGGAATTGCTCCAAACTAGTGTTAATATACTCCCAGCATTAAAGTGAGTATTTCTCCCTTCTAGACTTTTGAGAAATTACGAGTTTTCAGCCGTTCTTCGATAAGTCGAAGAATAAGTAGTAAGTATATCCATAAGTATGGTTTCTTTCCAAAATAATAGTAGAATTAATTCTATTCTTTCTTGAATATGAATACAATTGGGAGAAATAGTTGAATACTAGCCGCGCTACGCCAGTTAATCAGAAAGTCGGCAGTTGAGGTATGTAAAGCAAGTTTCTTTCGGCAAGCTAGTAGTTCTAGTATAGGAAAATAGTACGAATTTCAGTAGAGTGTTTCAGAAGTCGTACTTATGTTCAGTATGAAATTTAGTAAGCATGTTAGAAATATAATACAGTGTTCAGCATGAAATTCAGTAAAATAGTATAAGTCCAAGAAGAATATTCCAGAAATATTATTACATATTCAGTATATTTCAGTGTCAGATTCATTACAGAATACCATAACATAAATATTATTATAAGATCCAGTATATATATTACATGTGCTTATTTCTATCTGTGGAGACATGATTGTTCTGTGTTGTGCACCCTTAGAGCTTCCTTGACCGCCCCAGGGTTAAAAGTTGTGTCAACTCGCCGCTAGAGGGTGAGGATACGTCGCTCAACGGAGTGGTATGCCGTCCTCCAGCGGATGAAGAGGGGATGCAGATTTCCCATAGCAGGCTGATCAACACTATAACACACCCCCTGTCGAGCGCTTTCGCCCGGGGTGCAGATTACAGTTTTCAGATTACAGATTTCAGATTTAAGGAGTCCTCCGGCCCCAGATACAGCTATAGTTAGGGGCCCAGCAAGCCCAAGTTGCATACCCAGGGGGCCGACTGGATGCTCATAGTTACTAGGTGGATGGTAAGACCTGGGAAGGGGTATATAGATTGTGTGTTGGTTGGTACCTTACGGCTTATGGGGGCTAGTAAGGTTCTTGTAGGCTATGTTGTGTTAGTTATTAATAGATAGAAAGTAGACCGCCATGTTATTAGGTATGACTCTTACTCTCTTCAGTAAAGTTACGCTCTTTTCAGTCAGTTTCAGCCCGTCTCCTATTACTTCAGTATCTATCAGTATTGTTGTTTGCTTTCAATTATTGCTTTGCATACTCAGTACCAGTGGTACTTACGCCCGTTTTGGGGCACTGCATTACTTTCCTGCAGGTACTCATAGACGAGGAGAAGATCCCTCGTAGTTCCAGCCAGCGTATAAAGTCTTCAGCTCCTGTCTTCCAGAGCTTGACAACTAAAGGTTTACTTCCCTTTTTGTTTGTACAATATGGGTAGGCCGGGGCCCTGTTCCGACCATCTTATTATTCTTAGAGGCTTGTGGATTGTATATTCCCTGTGGTTAGTTGTACCGGTTGTGTGGGGTTGTATGTATGTTAAGTTTGCATGTGATGGCCGTGTGGGGCCTTGTTCAGTTGTCAGTTGGTGACCTTGTTGGTGACAGATCAGTTCAGCACTTGATTATACTTTTCAGTGATAACTAGTCAGCATGGTGGCCTTGTCAGTCCTCATAGGTTCCCTTATGCTCAGTTGTTCTTGTTAGATGATGTTCCTTCTGGTGGCTATAGGCCTAGTCGGCCGGAGGCTGTATTTACAGTCGTTATATAGCCCGTTGTTACCATAAATCTAGAATTATAGCCAGTTTGGCACTAGAAGTGCTCAGGCTCAGTAGTCCAGCAGTCTAGGTCCTAGTAGAACACCAGGTGCCAGTTATGCCTCCCAAGGCGGGGCGTGACAGGCAACCAATAGTAGAAACATAATATGAAAGAAATCAAGAACATGAAATCAATAGGTTGACCTTTGTTTTTTAAAAATAAAATTTTACATCATCATTCATTACTTCATTGTGGGAGGTTCTTAAGTTAACCGAAATAAACCACCATATAAACATGGAGTCTAATCTCAGCCCAATCAGCTAAGCCATCTCATACCTTGTCAAAGTATGAAACATACATAACATAGTGATATCAAGGATCGATAACAGCTCATACTAGGGTCATATAGGAGTCGCCCGAATCAATGAAAACAATCCATCATGCCATGTTGGCATATGTAGTTTCAGGCACAATGTCGTCAGTTAATAATATTGCTCCCCTTTTTAACATAGCGAGATTCGCTCAAAAAAATATTTAGGCAATCAAGCTTATCATCATAAGTCATTATCGTATCATAATCATAGTTCTTCATCATTATAACGACTTTGAATTTATAAGTCATCATGTCGTAATAATTATTCATAAAAATTAATGAAACTTCTCTTTTAGAGGAAAATTCATAGGTCATAAAGTAATTAAATCTACTCTTGTAGAGGAACATCATAGTTAATAGAATAATTAAAATTTCTCTTTTAGAGGAAAAATCATAGTCTGCAAATTGACATTTTTCATAAGAGGACTCACGAAACTTATAGAAAGATCAAGAATGATCTTAGACATCCGTAGGAACTCACGTACTGATTAAGAATGATCATAAAATATAAATGGGAACTCATATTGATTTTTATAACAATTCATCATAGACATAACGTTCTTGACCTTAGCCCTAAGAACTCAAGAGAAGAAGGATTTCATAAGTAAATCTTTAAGAGGAATCATCAAACTCCGACTTTGAAGGAATTTTGTATCTTTCATGCTTTCATAATTTTGTGTAGAAAATCATAAAAATTCTTGGAAAAGAGGTACCATAAAGGATGATCAATATGATAAGAAATTCTTGGATTTCATAAGAGTGAATAAGATAAAGGAATATGTTTTTCGTTATAACTCTAACTCATACATAAAGGAAAAGCTCATAGTAATATCAATATACAATAATTATATAAATAGTAACTACAATCAATAGCTTACCATTGAAATTCAAGTCATGGAGGCATTACATCGAACAGTTGGAGGGCATAGGATATTTGAGCCTCTTATGGGTGGGGTGTATTAACACTCGCCTCTTTCTACAGCCCCTTAATAACAAGCCTAACTATTACAAGTCCAACCAAAGAAACCACATCCATCCTCAACACCAAAAGAGTCCAATAAACCCTAACCCTAGGTAAACACATAAACTCATGGATTCCTAGCATCGTCTCATGAGTCTTGACCTTATAACATCTCTAAGGAGAAGAAAACAATACTAATGTATGGTTTTAGGAGAGTTACATACCTGGGAGGAAGGATGGGTGCTCAAGATTCCAAGTCTTGAAACTCAAAAGTTGCTCTTGGCCTTGTGTAACACCCCTAAATGTTCCTAGACCAGACTTAGACCTTGCAAGAAAAATCTAGAAGAAAATTAGAAAAATTCCTCAGAATGACTGAGACAATGAGTCATGGTCAGCTCTAATGACTCGTTGTGTCAGCCGTGGTTAACCCTTCTTGATCAGTCGAGAATCCACGGGACAAAGAATCACCCGTTGTGAGAAACAATGAATAATCCTATCACTCATTGGTTCCCTAGCTCAGAACTCCTTTCTAAGAACCCACGACTCAACCAATAGTTGTCGTCAGAAACAATGACCCGTTGTGTGAGTCGTTGGGTAAGAACCCCAGAAACCTATTTCAGTGACAACGAGTAAAAATAACGATTTGTTGTTTCCGATAGAGAGTTGTCGTCACCAACTGTGGTGTCAAATTTGAGAATTTTTAGAAATTTTTCAGTGAAAGTAACGACTGGACACAACAATCCGTTGGGTCAAGCAACAAGTCATTGTGTCACCCATCGTCAAGCCCTCCAAGTTTCCTGGTACAATGACCAGGGGAGGAACCAATGAACCATTGGTTCATCCAACGAGTCATGGTGTCCCCCGTTGCTATATCCAGTGGTACCATCCTCCATGTAGTAGCATCAACGAGTGGACCCAATGAGTCGTGGTCTCAACCAATGACTAGTTGAGTGACCCATTGGATCCCTATCGATCAGTTTTCAAATTTTTATTCCAGAAATATTTTTTTAATTTCTCACCTATTTATTCCCTAAACTATGTTATTTTAAGTATAATCTTAGAGATATTAGAGGGATTGAACAGTTTTCCCCCTCATTACCCATGTAGACTCCCCTAGAAAACGGTCGTAGAATCCAAACTTCTTCTCTCAAGCAAGAACTAGGGCTCTTCATCAGTTTCATAAATTCAAGTTTTTTTCTTCAGGTATTTCTTATCCAGGTATGTGGGAATTCAACAAGGGTATAGTTCTTCCCTTGTGTCCCCAAGAATCTTCGCTATTTTTCTCTATCAATTCAGCCCTATGAATTTGAAATGTAGAAAATTATCAGACTAATTTCTTTGAGATTCCAAGTAGAGAATTTCTCATGATTTTTAACTGCTTTATTATTTCCTATTTTGAGAAATTTACGAGAATTGTATCTAGTAGAATTATTTAGCCCTAGTACTCAGTTCAGTAGAATATAGAATCTTGCGTGTTGGACTAGTTTCCCTGTAGCTTGATTCTATCGATTTGAGATCCCCATAATGTTAGTGTTTCTGGAAATTTTAGTCAGATAAGTACATGTCCAGTCTCGGTCAGATTATTATACTCAATGTTGCCCAGAAATGTAAGTTGATCAGTTTGACTACAGTTAATTCTTGAGGTGTTAGTAGCGCCTCCTAGTTATCAGAATTAGACTCAGTATCAGATTTTAGTGGTTCTTTAGGAGGTCATGACACTTTCAAATAGGCAAATCTAATCATCCTTATGACCCCATCTTCAGATTACACAGTTTTTTTTAGACGGTTACGACTCTTCCAAATAAGCAACTCTGACCAGTCTTAGAACACCAGTTATAGAATCCAGTCTGATAAGACACTCAGGGTACTTCCAGATAGGTATTCCTAACTTAGTCTTGGGCCTCAGTTTCTAGCTATTAGTTTAGTAGTCAGTGTAGGACTATCCAGTGGGAGTAGGACTTAGCACCGAGGGGTCCGGAGTTCCAGCGCACCCAGGTTCCCAAAACTACGTTACCACCGTAGGTAATTTTTTATATTTGCCTTATGTCCCTAGACTTGTGATCACCAAGTTCATGCCTTTATACCTTGCAAGGTATATTGGGTTCTACCAAAATGGTGTATAAATCAGATTCCACATCTAGCTCACACGGATATATGTTGGTTATAGACTCTCCCACTAGTCAGTTTAGTCTCAGATTAGACAGTTCAGAACAGTTTCATATTACTCAGTTCAGTATAGTATTTTAGATTAGTATCTCAAATTTAGGGCATGTCTTTGACCATCAAAAAGGGTCATTTTGACCATCTCAGCATATTCAGTTTATTCAGTTTCTGCATTTCAGTTGGTCATTGCATGTCTTTACAGTATAGTTAATTTATTCTCCGTGTTATGGTTTCTCCTACTTACTCAGTACATTCAAAGTACTAATGCATACCTTTTATGCTGTATCTTTTTATGATACAGCTACAGGTTCTTAGTCTCAACACCGTTAGCAAATCTAATCTAGGAGATTTCAGCTACACCAGTGGTGAGTTCTCATCTTTTGAGGACGATGATTGTTTTGTTTAGTTATTTTTCTTTAAGCTAGACTTAGTGTTAGCTGGGGTTTGTCACAACAACTCATCAGTTAGATGGCTTTCAAACAAAGATACAGATCCAGATTTTTTGTTGTGTTTCAGTTGTATTAAAACTTTATATNACTTTATATTTAGTTCTTCTTCATAAATGGTATTTTATTATTTTAAAGCTTCCGCTATGTTTTTACTCATATTGTCGGTGTTATGATAGACCATGGGTTGACTTGGGGTTACTTGTGACTACAAGTACCGTGTCTCGTCCAGGGTATAGACTCGAGGCATTGACAAACTTTGTATAAGAGCCCTAGGTTTAAAGTATCCTAGGATGTATGAAAGTTGCTTCGAGTAGAGTCCTTTTCATATGTGTGAAGCACGCCACACTTATGACGGGGAGGCTGCGATGTTATTAGGAAAACTCCCTTTTGTTCATACTCTTTATCATGCATTGTAGTTCAATACCAGAAACGTTCTCCTAACTCGTGTTCTATTTTGTTTTAGTGAAATCATGCCTCCACGATATGGTAATGGAAGAAGGGCTAGAAACGCTCACTAACCTGCCCCACCAGCTCCAGCAGCCTCCTAGGACAACCAACTGTCCTCCGTAGAGTTCAAAGCGGCTATCCAGCTGCTCGCACAGACAGTCATAAACTAGGTGAACCATCAGGTGGTTCCAATCAATACTAATGGGTCTGCAGTAACTGCTCTAAGTTCGGGACTTCACCCGGATGAACTCTCTATCTTTCCATGGATCTAAGGTGGGAGAGGACCCACAGGAGTTCATGGATGAGATTAGTAATATCACCCGAATTATGGGTGCTAGCTCCTCAGAGAGTGCTGATCTAGATGTCTACCAGTTGAAAGGGGTAGCTTAGGTCTGGTATGAGCAATGGAAGGAGGGGAGACCAGCGAGAGTAGAACCGGTGGAACGGGAGGAGTTCACTACAACATTTCTATACAGATTCTTCCCTCAGGAGCTTAGGGAGGCTAAGGTGGATGAATTTATGAATCTGAAATAGGGAAATCACACGGTGGAAGAGTATGCACTAGAGTTTACAAGGTTGTCTAAATATGCTCCAGAGATGCTAGCCGAGCCAAGGGCTCACATGCTGAATTTATTCAACGGAGTATCAAACTTGGTCCTCAAGGAGTGCAGGACTGCAATTCTTATTAAAGATATTGATCTCTCCAGCCTCATTGTTCATGCCCAGAAAATTGAGGCAGAAAAACTAAAAGAATTGGAGCAGGAGAACAAGTGGGCAAGCAATACCCAGTCTGATTATGGCAACCAGAGGTCTGGCAGTAGTAGCCGCCCATAGTAGCAGCAGAGGACTCCAGCACCCCACATCAGGCAGTGCCCCTACTTTTTTGTCCAGCAAGGATCATAGGGGTGAAGCATCTGGCTCACAGTCCCAGAGTCACAACGCCAGCAATCTCTACCTAGCTTGCCCTAAGTGTGGAAAGAATCATCCAGGGGAATGCCTTTAGGGCCGAGAGGGTTGTTTTAGATGTGGATAGCTTGGTCATCGGCTCAAATGCCTGTCAGTAGGACAGGGGAGATCACGATCCACCGCTTCATCAGCTCCAACAGGCCAATACTTTAGGTACAGATGGTGCCCAGCACCAAAACCATTTTTATGCTTTGTCCTCTCATCAGGATTAAGAGAGCTCACCTGACGTGGTCACGGGTATGTTACGCCTTTTCTATCTAGATGTATATGCCCTACTAAATCCAGGAGTCACACTTTCATTCATGACTCTGTACGTAGTTGTCCAGTTTGATATCAGTCCAAAAGTCCTCTCAGAACCAATCTCAGTCTCCAGCCTAGTTGGTGAGTCAGTCAGAGCCAGCCGGATGTATAGAATCTGCCCAGTCTCAATCTTGAATAAGGTCATTCCAACTGATCTTGTATAGTTATACATGGTTGACTTTGACCTCATTCTTGGCATGGATTGGTTACACTCCGTTTACGCCTCAATCGATTGCAGAACTACGGTCATCAGATTTCAATTCCCCAATGAGCCAGTTTTAGAGTGGACGGGCAGTAGTTCAGCGCCTAAGGGTCAGTTTATTTCCTACCTTAAGGCCAGAAAGCTTATTTATAAAGGGTGTATTTATTATCTAGTTTGGGTCAAAGATTCCAACTTCGAAACCCCGACTATTCAGTCAGTTCCAATTGTTAGTGAGTTCCCTGACGTGTTTTATGAAGATATTCCCGGAGTTCCTCTTGAGCGGGAAATAGACTTCGGCATAGACCTCCTCCCAGACACTTATCCCATCTTCATCCCTTCTTATAGAATGGCTCCAGCTGAGCTTAAGGAGTTGAAGGAGCAGCTAAAAGACCTCCTTGATAAAGGCTTCATCAGGCCCAGAATCTCTCAATGAGGTGCTCCAGTATTATTCGTGCGGAAGAAAGACGGTACCTTCAAGATGAGTATTGACTACCGTCAGTTGAATAAGGTAATAGTCAAGAACAAGTACATTCTACCTAGGATTGATGACTTTTTCGATCAGCTTTAGGGAGCCAATTGTTTCTCCAAGGTAGATCTCAGGTCGGGGTACCATCAGTTCAGAGTCAGAAAGTGTGACATACCGAAAACAACTTTTAAAACTCGGTATGGTCACTACAAATTTATGGTTATGTCCTTCGAACAAACTAATTCCCCTTTAAATTTCATGGACCTGATGAACAAGGTTTTCAAGCCATATCTTGACATGTATGTCATTATATTTATTGATGACATTCTGGTATACTCTAGAAGTGAGGAAGAACATGATAACCATCTGAGGATTGTGCTATAGAGACTCAGAGACTGCTAGTTGTTCACTAAGTTCAGCAAATACGAATTCGGGTTGAAGTCGGTGATTTTTCTTGGTCACGTGGTCTCGTGTGAGGGTATTCGGGTAGATCCTCAAGAGATAGTTGCGGTGAAAGACTAGCCAAGATCTACTTCCCCAATCGAAATCAGAAGCTTCTTGGGTTTAGCCAGTTATTAACGACGTTTTGTGGAAGGTTTCTTCTCTATTGCATCCCTTCTTACTAGGTTAACTCAGAAAAAGGTGAAATTTCAGTGTTCAGATACATGTGAGAAGAGTTTCTAGGATTTAAAGACTCGACTCACTACTACTCCAGTGTTAACCTTACTGAAAAGAACATATGGGTTCGTGCACTACCTTTACAGGGATTGCGTGGATGTTTTCACTGATCACAAGAGCCTTCAGTGAGAAAGATCTAAATCTTCATCTGAGAAGCTGGTTGGAGCTACTGAAGGACTATGACCTAAGTGTGTTGTACCACTGGGGCAAAGCCAATGTGGTGGCTGATGCCCTAAGAAGGATGTCTATGGGGAGCGTGGCTCATGTTGAAGAAAGCAAAAAGGAAATGGAAAAGGATATCCACAGGTTAGCTCGGTTGGGAGTGCAGTTCGTTGATACAGCTGAGGGTAGAGTAGTGGTGTAGAGTGGATCAGATTCCTCATTGGTAGTTGAAGTTAAGTTAAGGCAGGATAAAGATCCCATATTGCATAAGTAGAAGGAGGCGATTCTTAGAAAAGAAGTGGAGGCTTTCTCCTAAGGGGGAGATGGTGTACTCCATTACCAAGGTAGACTTTGTGTGTCGGATGTAGGTGACCTGAGACAGTAGATACTAGCTGAAGCACATAGTTCGAGGTGTTCTATCCACCCAGGTGCTACTAAGATGTACCGTGATTTAGGTGATATTTACTAGTGGAACGACATGAAGAGAGACCGGGAGGTATGACTTAGGATATTAGTATACTCACGTGGAAGTGGGAAGAAGAAAATATGAATTTTATTACAGGTCTACCTCGGACTCGTCGGCAGCACGACTCAATATGGATGATAGTAGAGCGGATGATCAAGTCAGCACATTTTCTCCTAGTTTAAACGATAGACTCAATTGAGGATTATGCTAGGCTATATATATGGGAGTTGGTCAAACTACATGGGGTGCCGTTGTCCATTATTTTAGATAGAGGTACCTAGTTCACCTCGCACTTCTGGAAATTTTAAAAGGGACTCGGTACCCAGGTCAAGCTCAGCACAGCTTTTCACCTGCAGGCAGATGGGAAACCTGAGCGTACTATACAGACCTTGGAAGATATGCTAAGAGCGTGTGTGATCGACTTCAAGGGCCCTTAGGATATTCACCTACCTCTCATCGAGTTTGCGTACAACAACATCTATCACTCTAGTATCCAAATGGCCCCATTTGAGGCATTGTATGGCAGGAGATGTAGATCTCCTATAGAATGGTTTGAGGTTGGTGAAGCTACCCTGATCGGTCCAGACACAGTTCATGAGGCTATGCAGAAGGTGCAACTTATCAGGGAGAAGTTGAAAATAGCGAAAAGTCTTCAGAAATCCTATGTTGATGTGAGGAGAAGAGAGTTAGAGTTTGCAGTGGATGACTGGGTTTATCTAAAAATTTCACCCTTGAAAGGAGTGATGAGGTTTAGGAAGAAAGAAAAACTCAGTCCGAGGTATGTGGGACCCTATCGAATTCTGAAGTGAATTGGCAATATGGCATATGAGTTAGAACTACCTCCAGAGGCAGCATCGGTGCACCCAGTCTTCCATGTGTCACTATTCAAGAAGTGCATCAGTGATCCAACTTTAGTTATGCCACTAGACAGTGTGGGGATAAAAGATAGTCTCTCTTACGAAGAGGTCCCAATTCAGATCCTTGACCGTTAGGTTTGTAGGTTGAGAAACAAGGAAGTCGCTTCAGTGAAAGTTTTTTGGAGCAACCAGCTAGTTGAGAGAGCCACATGGGAAGCAGAAGCAGACATGATGGCCAGATACCTTCACTTATTCCCTTCCAGTTCAGTTCCAGCATTATGTACTAAATCTCTCCTGAATACTCCGTTCATTTCTGCACTTATTAGCTCTACTCATATTTTCTATGTGCATAATAGTTGCATCAGCTCTTTTAGCATGGTTAAGTTAGATCGGAGTCAGTCACTCCTTCAGAAACCAGCTCATAGTCTCATTCTAGGAATTTCAGCTCTTTTCCTAGTATTCCATCGGCTTTAGTCTTCATTCAAGGACGAATTATCCCAAGGGGGAGATATTATAACACCCCAAAACTTTTCTAGACCAGACTCAGACCATGCAAGAAAAATCCAGAAGAAAACTAGGAAAATGCCTTATAATGACTGAGACAACAAGTTGTGGTCAGCTACAATGACTCATTGTGTCGGTCGTGGTCAGCCCTGCTTGATCAGTCGAGAACCCACGGAACAAGGAATGACCCATTGTGAGAAACAATGAGTCGTCCTATCACTCGTTGTTTCCTTAGCCCAAAAATCCTTTCTAGGACCCCACGACTCAACCAACGAGTCGTTGTCAGATACAACGACCCATTGTGTGAGTCATTGGGTGAGAACCCCCAAAAACCTATTCTAGTGACAACGAGTGGAAACAATGACCCGTTGTTTCCCACAATGATTCGTTGTCACCACCCGTGGTGTCAACTTTGAGAATTTTTAGAAATTTTCCAGTGAACGTAACGACTGGACACAATGACTCATTGGGATAACCAATGAGTCGTTGTGTCACCTATTGTCAAGCCCTCCAGGTTTCCTCGTACAGTGACCACAGGAGGAACCAACGACCTGTTAGTTCATCCAAAGAGCCGTGGTGTCCCTCGTTGTCAGATCCAGTGATACCATCCCCCAGGAAGTAGGACCAACAAGTGGTCCCAAGGAATCGTGGTCTCAACCAACGACTCATTGAGTGACCCATTGGGTCCCTGTCAGTTAGCTTGTAAATTTTTATTCTAGTGATATTTTTGTAATTTCCCACCTATTTAGTCCCTAAACTACGTCATTTTGAGTATAATTTCAGAAATATTAGAGGGATTGAACGGTTTTCCCCCTCACTCCCCACACAGACTCTTAGAAAATGATCGTAGAATCCAAACTTCTTCTCTCAAGCAAGAATTAAGGCTCCTCATCAGTTGCAGAAATTCAAGTTTTCTTCTTCAGGGATTTCTTATCCAGGTATGTGGGAATTAAACAAGGGAATAGTTCTTCACTTGTGTCCCCAAGAATCTTTGTTATTTTTCTCTATCAGTTCAGCCCTGTGGATTCAAAATGTAGAAAATTGTCAGACTAATTTCTTTGAGATTTCAAGTAGAGAATTTCTCATGATTTTTAAATGCTTTATTATTCCCTATTTCTAGAAATTTATGAGAATTGTATCTAGTGGAATAATTTAGCCCTAGTTCTCAATTCAGTAGAATATAAAATCTTGCGTGTTGAACTAGTTTCCATGTAGCTTGATTCTATCAGATTTGATATCCCCATAATGTTAGTGTATGTGGAAATTTAAGTCAAAGATATACATGTCCAGTATCAGTCAGATTATTATACTCAGCATTTCTCAGAAATGTTAGTTGATCATTTTGACTACAGTTAAATTTTGAGGTAGTGCCTCCCAATTATCAGAATTAGACTTAGTACCATATTTTAGTAGTTCTTTAGGCAGTCATAAAACTTTCAGATAAGCAGCTCTGACTAGCCTTAGGACCCTAGCTTCAGATTACAATTTGTTCTTTAGATGATTACGACATTTCCAGATAAGCAGCTCTGACCAGTTTTAGAACACCAATTATAGAATCCGGTCTGATAAGACTCTCAGGGTACTTTCATATAGGTATTCCTGACTTAGCTTTGAGCCCCAGTTTCGAGCTATTGTCTTAGTAGTCAGTCTAGGACTATCCAGTTGGAGTAGGACTTAGCACCGAGTGGACCGAGGTTCCAACGCACCCAAGTTACCAAAACTAAGTTTCCACCATAGGTTATTTTTTTCTTAGCCTTATGGCCCCAGACATGTGATCACCTAGTACATGCCTTTATACCCTGACAAAGTATATTGGGTCCTAGCAATGGGGTGTATACATTGAACTCCACGTCTAGCTCACGTAGTTATATGTTGGTTATAGACTCTCCCACTAGTCAGTTCAGTCTCAAATTAGCTCAGTCCAGAACAGTTTCAGATTACTCAGTTCAGATTAGTTCAGTATAGTATTTCATATTAGTATCTCAGATTTAGGGCATGTCTTTGACCATTAGAAAGGGTCATTTTGACCATCTCAGTATATTCAGTTTCTGCATTTTAGTTAGTCATTGCATATCTTTAAAGTTCAGTTATTTTACTCTCCATGTTATGGTTTCTCCTACTTACTCGTTACATTCAAAGTATTGACGCATACCTTCTATGATGTATCATTTTATGATACAGCTGCAGGTACTCAGTCTCAGCACTGTTAGCAGATCTCATCCAGAGGTTTTTAGCTACACCAGTGGTGAGTCCTCATCTTACGAGGATGATGATTGTTTTCTTTAGTTATTTTTCTTTCAGTTAGACTTAGAGTTAGTTGGAGGTTTTTGTCCCAGCAACTCATCAGTTAGATGGCTTTCAGACACAGAAACAGATCCAGATTTTCAGTTGTGTTTTAATTGTATTAAAACTTTATGATTTAGTTCTTCATAAATGGTATTTATTGTTTTAAAGCTTCCGCTATGCTTTTACTCGGATTGCTAGTGTTATGATAGACCATGGGTTGACTTGGGGTTACTTGTGACTCCAAGTACCGTGTCTCGTCTAGGGTATAGACTCGGGGCGTGACACCTTGCTGGAGATAGAAAGATAGTATTTATAATAGAATTATGAAAAAATTCTTGGGCTTATGTTGTAATATGGTGGAGAATACTTACCTATCCTTAGGAGGGCTAAAGAGAGCTCTTGGAACTGATAGTGTTGATCTAGAGGCGGAACAATACTAAAAAAATCATTTAAGGCGACTTTTAAAAGACCTGTAACTCCCATGAGATGCCCCAAGTGATGGGCCATCAGTCGCTCGACGGACCGTTAACTTGCCTGTCACTTTGGGGTGAAATTTCACAATTTATGGTTAAGGTTGATAGACTAATCTTGATAGTCAGTCCCCCCCTCCCCCCACAGCCCATCAACTTGTCTGTCACACCTGACAATGCTCCATTCAATTACTCATAACTTCTTACTCCGAACTCCAATTTTGATGAAAGGTTTGATGCGTTGGAAAGAAGACTCAAAGGGCTTTAATTTGATATGTTGAATCACCAAAAAGAACTTCGTAATTTAGAAGTTATGATCATTTGAAGTTGACCCTTGTAAGAACTTATACGAAAATGCAATCGATAAGAAGGCTCTCAACTCAACTTTGTGCTAGAGGTTCCTTATGACCTTAATTTACATCCAATGCATTCCCCACACTTAAGAATTGATCGTAACACTTAGTTTCTCTAAAGTTCATGCTTCCAAACACTTGAAGGTCATGGACTAAGATCAGGAACTTCCATTATATGGTTCGTACTCTTACCCATTCATGACAAAAGTCACAAAAATTGATATTTTAAATTTCTAACCAACTTCAAACTTCCTTAACACATTATAAGTCATGATTTTGATCCTCCAAAGACTTAAGATTCATCAAAAAATTTCTGAGTCAATTTCACCCACACACATAGAATAGTTCAAATATTAGTATGACGGTACGAGGTGTTACAGGTTTGTTCATTTATAAATAGCTAATAGTAAATTGATAATAGTAAAACAACATAGATATGAGATAATGTTGGAATACAGGCATACACAGTGGAAGCAATCAATTCAGGATCATGCTTGCATGTAATATAGACAACACATAAACATAGATTTTAATCAAACATAAAATCGATACTTATCTATTGAAGCGTGACTGCGAATCAAACCTCTTGAAGCTATTGCACAAATCGTCCAATGCGTTCTCCAGGTCTGTGATCTTCTGCTATAGCCTAAAAATAACAAAGTAAGGAATAATTGTGTGGGCAAGTACTTCTTCTCAGAAAGGCCAAAAGTTCTTCATTATATTTCATGGAGGAAGAGAATCCTATTTATAACCACATTTTAGGGTATAAAACCCTAGTCCAAAAAACGTATAGGATTCTTTCTCTCCAAGTAATTGCAGAACTTTCCTTCTAAAAGACTAGTTTATTTTTTACCAAAAGCTTCTAGGATTTTACTGCTTCTAGAAAAAGTTATTTCTTCCTTTCCAAGTTCATTAATTAATCAAGTATAGCAAGGACCGCAGATTTAATTAATGAGTCTTTCAATTATGGTATTAATTCACAAAAGGAATGAATTAACCTACCATAATAAATTACAGATTATTCCACTAAAATCCGTAATTGTACTCCTTAGTATAATTTCAAAATTGTTCACCAAATCTTATTTAACTCTCCGTGTTAAGATTGCTAATATCAATCAATCGAATTAAATTTCTGACTATTTAATTCATTGATTAATTTAATTCATTATTCAAATGCTTAACTTATTTCATGTGACAGATACTAAATCCACTTAAGTTTTCACATGAAAACTTATAAGCAATCATAAAGGGGTATCATCAATCTCTAGGCCGACAGATGGATTTCATCAACTAATTATTATTTCAAAAATGTCATTTGTCATCATCCAACCTATCGAGAACATTTTAACTCATAAAATATAGAGGTTCACCCTTTGATAGATCATAACAACAAATAAATTACATTGATCATAATAATTATATCAAGATTAAGAGTATAAATATATTTAATGATCTAGAAAATTTATTTTATTAAGTCAGATAAAATACTTATCTCTACTTGGTCCGTTCAATACATACAAAATGTACTAGCACAAGAAGCTGGAATTATACCATTCTCATATTCAAGATAAATTATATTTAATCTTTTGGTACTATCGTACGGATGAAGTTGTACAATTTTCATCTTAGATTGTGAACATATATAAACTTTATACTTATAAGAATCGATGATTTAATCTTTCGTATATAAGCTAAACTCTATACACTAAATCATTTATTATATAAGTAAGGACACATTAACAAATATATGATCTATCTTTATTAAAATTGAATAAATAATTATTTCATAAAAAATACTATATCTAAACACATGGTTAGTATATAACCCATGGTTAATAGTATATATCCCAACAATCTCCCACTTAGACTTTTAACAATGAAAATTTCTAGAATATATCATATCTAAATGAATGGTTAATGGTATATACTCCAACAATCTTTCACTTAGACTCTTAACAATGCATCTAACTTTTACAGGCATTCTTTTTACATGAATTTCAAAAATTTTAGCCAATAAGCTCTTTGCAAAAGGAACTTGCCAAGTTATTTTCTAATACAACTTTGTATAATAGTAATTGACCGGTTATGTATTAAATTCTTCAAGGATTCAATCATGAAACTCTCCCAAGCGTATACACCAAACCGATCTAGGTTATCATTCTCCCACTACGACTAAGTACTATCACTACTCAGAGGAGGATCTACAGTACCGGGTGTGGTTTCTAGAGAACCCACACCCACTACTGCAAATATTATAAATATATTGAAAATATTTAAAGGCTATAAGTATTTTCAAATGAAAATCCATAACTAAATGAGCTACTGGTGCAATGGTAATGGAGGATGCAGGAAAGTTTGCTCTGCCCTGAGTGGGTGGATCAAATCCCACTAGAGCTTCCCCCTTTTTTAACTCATTTTTTCACCTTTCATTCACTTTATTTTCTTAAAAAAATATAACAAAGTTAACTAAAAAAATCATCCAATATTGCATTATAATTTATTTTATTGGCAACCCACAAGTTTAAAATTTTAGATCCGTCTCTATCACTACTTTTGTCACATTATAATATTCTTGAGTCTTAATATTTTCTTCATTATCTTTCAGTATTGAAATATTAATGATTTCATATAGAGTTATTTTCTCAACATCACTCCCAGTACTTTGAGGTAGTGAATTTTCTTACTTCTATTAACGTTTTTCCCACTACATAAGTGCAATGGAACGTCAATTCTGACTTCTCGGTTAGATGTTCTTGAACTTCTGAATTTTCAGATGACTCATTTGTTATATCTTTGTTTAGTTTCAGTAAAACTAGTTTACTTCTTGGAACATGGTTTATTAAATGGTCCTTTTCTATAAATCTTGCATTTGTATGAACAACTACCTTATTTTCTTTAGGACAATAAAATAAACCTCCTTTCGTTTTCTTTGGATATCCAATAAACACTCACACATTCGTTCTTAAGTCCAACTTATCTGTTTTCCCTTTCAACACATGTGCTGGACAACTCCATATATGAACATGTCACAAACTGGACTTACGTCAAATTTACAGTTCATAAGAGTCAAAGGTATCGACTGAGAAGGAATTAAATTAAGAATGTAATTTGAGTTTTTTAAAAGAATATTCCAAGAGGAAAAAAGAAAAAATGAATAAGTCAATCATTAATCTTATCATCTCCATAAGAGTCTTATTTCTTTCCTCTTCTATATCAATCTATTGTGGAGTACCTGATGTAGACACTTGATCGCAATCCCTCTATCTTATGAGTGATTAATGAACTCTCTAAAGAGGTACTCGTCACTATGATCAGATCGCAGTGACTTAATATATTTTTTATTTGCCTTAAATAACTTAACTATTTCAAAGCATTCAGACTTATGGAGCATCAAATAAATCTATTAATATCCTGAGTAATCTTCTGTGAGTGACATAGAATACTCAAAATCACCTCTTTCCTAGATGCTTATTTGACCACACTAATAGGAACGAATTCATTCAAATTTATCACTAGCTTTATTTCCTTTTAAATGGAATATACTTTAGTTTATTTTTTTCTTCTAAACAAGACTCAAAAGTTGGTAGTTTCTTCACTTTTAATGAACCTTCAAGTCTATCAGTTGACCAACCTCAAAGTCCTAACCAAAATAAATGACTTAAAAGTTGGTATACTAGATAAGTTCCATTCAATATTTAAGATTAATATTACTCCATTCAAGAGATATATTAATAATAAAGAGGTCATGCATTTATGTACCATAAGAGATATAAAGGTTTATCAAGTTCAATAACACAGAAGTTATAAGAAGAATAAAATGAATATCCATCTCTTAACTATTTAGAAACTGAAATTAAATTCTTTCCAACAAAAGGTACATATACAATGCATTCTTTAAATTAATGTCTTATCTTTGAGAAAAAAATATATTCTTGAATTGATCATAATAAGTTACGACGTTCATCAGTATATATACATACATGCATCTGAATAGTAAATTTCGATGGGAAAAATACTAATCATGAAATGTATATAAATTATGCAAGAGTAATACAACTCAAAAAGAAACAAAACCAACTCAGTTGTAGAGTAAATTTTTACTTTTCGTCAATTGGGTATAATTATTGAACATTAGTTCCATTGATCCAACATGTAACTCAATTGGAGAGTTAATACAAGTTATCAATAACTAGTGATGAAAAATACAGTAATTGACCGTAATGAGTCTATCCAATGAAGAAAGAAGACAAATGTCAACATGTAAACTCATTACTTCTATCAATAACTAGTGATTTTATTTAGTGACAACCCACAATAAATTTATCCGATATAGAGGAAGACCTAAAGTCAATGCTTAAATTTATTATCTCACTTGTAATTAATAGTGGAGACCATAGAAATAATTTCTATCACCACTTGATCATGAACAATTATACATGATACATTGAGAATATCAATGACTTAATCAAATAAACCGCTTTATGGAAGCTCTTTGTTAATCATAATTCTCAATCCATGAATAATATAATTTCACATGAAAATAAAATAAAAAACTTCAATAACCCCAAATAAATAGACCACTGTAGCAAAAACTATTTATTAATCATGAATTATTATTCCAATAATATAACATGCATGTGAAATAAATTAAAGTAATGTATCATCAAATATTAAAATTCAAAAAACACTACATATATATCCATGCATCTTGAATAGTAAATTTTGATTGGAAAAGAACTATTCATGCAGCACTCATATGTGAAATTAGATTATTAACTCTAATAGATTAAAATTAAAGTTAACTTAGATGGAGAGTATATTATTAATTTAATCCAAGTGAATATCATTATTATCATCCCTAGTTCCATTTATCCAACATATAACTCAGATGAAGAGTTAATATAAGTTATCAATAACTAGAGATTAAAACACAGTAATTAACCATAACGAGTCTATCTGATGGGGAAAGAAGACCAATGTCAATATGTAAACTCATTACATTACAATTATATGTCATTGGAAACCATAGAAATCGAACCCTACCACCATTGGTTGAAAGAAAATATTTTTTTAAATTTTTAATTTTTCAGAAAATAAAAAAATACCCAAAAACCCGTCAAAACGACTCCAAATAGCAAAAAAATGACATTAATCATTGAAAAGTAGTAATTATTGTTCATTGGGCCATTTTCAATGAACCTATCAAATTTCAAGTCAATCAGAGTTCGTAAAATTTTGATCTCCAAATCTGTGACCAAATTCGGAAAACGACCATTTCAGTGGATTTAAGGGAAAAATAATCTGATTTGTATTCTTATAATACATTAATTCATGTTAAATAATCGTGTGTAAGAATGTTCTAGAGTTAACATAAATAAAAATGATATAAAGAATAGTGTTTTCAGACTTCATCAAATTTTAATCCAACAAACTACCTAAAATCCATCTAAACGTATGACCTCAGAATGAGGAATACGACATTGATACTACAGAGTCGTGAGTATCGATCACCACATCATTTTTATGGTCTCATAAAATTTTATGTCAATCGGAAATCATGAAATTCATGATTGCCAAACTATGACCAAATTTGAAATAATCATTTTAAGCAAAGTTAAGGTTAAAATAGCCTAATTTAAGATTTCATTCTCCTACTTATAATTATATCATGAACACAAGGTATACATTGTGTCTTATCTTCTAGGGAAGACACACAAAACCACTTTACAATAAATTATCCTCTTAATTAATTGTAATGCCCCAGAAGCCCTAAGATCAGACCCAAGAGTTTAAATGGAGAAAACTAATAAATCTGCACAAGGTCACAAAACGAGTCATTCTGTGACCCGTAGGGGTGACGACGGGTCATTAGGTGACTCGTGGTGAGGAGCTAGCTTAATTACTGGAAGTTGTGTTTAGAAGACAATACGAGCATGACCATGAGTAGTGGTCAGACCCCACAACTCGTTGAGTCAACCGTGGCCAGGAGAAATTGAAAGGAGAAGTTTGAGTGGCAGTGTACCCTATGGTTGGACCCCACAAGTCGTGGTCAGGCACCACGATTTGTTGGGATGGTTGTGGTTAATATTGGTCAACGGATAATGATTTTTGGAAGGTGGAGATCACGAGAGGTGACCATGACACGATTTGTTAGGTCCCTCGTGGGGACCCGTGGAGGTAAATGGAAAGTGCACACGACTACCTTGGACGATGACTCGTCCAGTCCATCATTGGGACAGGCATTCAGTTTTTAACTGCAAATTTATTCAGGGTAGTATCGTTATTTCAAAGCCTTGGGATCCTATACTATATGATGTTAAGCTATTTTTAGGGTGTATTAGGATAGGTTAAGTCATTCTAGCCTATTCAAAACTCATGCATGAAAAGTTTAAGAGTGTAGAGGGTCATCAAGCATAAAACCCCAAGGTTCTTCATCAATTGTTCTTCAATTCCTCTTGGGCAAGTAAGGGAGTGGTAGAACCCAAGTCTCTCAGGTATGTAGGGTTATGAGTGGGTGAATCCGTTCACACCCATGCCTAATCTCTCCTAATTCATGAAATTATATTTGAAAATCTTATGGGGTTTTTGCCACGTCCCGAGTCTACACCCTGGACGGAACACAGTACTTGGAGCCACAAGTGGCCCCGAGTCTACACCCTGGACGAAACACAGTACTTGGAGCCACAAGTGGCCCCGAGTCAACCCCTAGTCTATCCTACACTGGCATTCTCAGTAGCATAAAATTTATACATCATATATTTAAAGAAAAAATATAAATATTTGAAATAAATGAAGCTGGTCCATAATACAGGAGATATTACTACAAACTACAAGACCGTAAGAAAACCACTGAGTCTGATAACTGAATCTAAGTCTGAAAGCCACTAAGTCTGATGAGTTGCTGGGACAAACCCCCAGCTAGCTCAAAATCAAATAAAATAAATGAAATCATATCTCAAGCAAGAAATCTTCATCCTCGAGAGATGAGGACTCACTAACTTGTAAAGCTGAGGTCTTCGAGGAGTAAGTGGCTAACGAAGTTGAGACTGTGATCCTGTAGTTGTATCATAAAACGATACAACATAAAAGTATGCATCAGTACTTTGAATGTACTGAGTAAGTGAGAGTAACACAACAAAATGAACTAAATAATAAAGAAATACTGAACTGAGAGACATTCAATGACCAACTAAAGCTACTGAACTGAATAACTGAAATAACTGGGGTGGTCTGAAAGACCTTGTCTGGTGCTAAAAGCATATCCTAAATCTGAGTATGATCTGATCTGAATTGAACTGAACTGAATTGAACTGACTAGTGGGAGAGTCTATAACCGACATGTAACCACATGAGCTAAACATGGAGTCCGATGTATACACCCCACCGGTAGGACCCAGTATACCTTGCATGGGTCTAAAGGCATGAACTGGGTGATCAAAGAAGTCTAGGGTCAATTAGGCTAATAAATACTGAAACCTACACTGGAAATGTAGTTCTGAGAACCTGGGTATGCTGGAACCCCGGTCTGCTCGGTGCTAAGTCCTACTCCCACTGGATAACCTAAACTGAATACTAAGTTGATAGCTCAAAACTGGGCTGCAACACTAGTCAGCGATATATAACTAAAAGTACCCTGAGAGTCTTATCGGACAAGATTCTGGAACTGGGTTCTAGACCGGTCAGAGCTGCTCATCTAGAAGCGTTGTAACGTTCTAAGAACAAACTGTAATCTGCATTAGGTTCCTAAGGCTTGTCAGAGCTATAAGTCTAAAGTGTCATGATTGCCTATTGGACCAGTAATCTGGATTCTGAATCTGATTCTGATAACTGGGAGATAATACTAGCACCTCAGGAAGTTCTGTAGTCAAACTGATCAACTGACATTTCTTACTGACACTGAGTATTCTAACATTCTTGCTAAAGCTGAACTGACAATAATCTAACTGAGATTCAATATTGCCAGCAACATGGGGTTCCCAACCATTGTAAATTCAAGCTAAAACTTGATATTCAAGCACTAGAGCAGAGTCCCAGATTTTCTAATTCGATGAATAGAGCTAGAGTCTCATCTCACAATATTTATCATTGTAGAAATCACGAACTAGGGAAAAATAACTATAATTAACATAGAACAATATTCCATATGAATTAAACGAGGTCTATTTAGAAATTTCTTAACATTCGAAAAGTCTGCAAAGCTAAAATTAACCTTTCTGGGAATAATCATCAATAAATAGTGAACTGATGGAAACTATAACTAAAATAATTAAATACATCATTCTAGGTGGATTCAAGGAAAATTACATAGATTCTCTTCATGTTCAAAAATTCAAGGCTAGGATGTACAGAGAGAATTAGGAAAGAATTTTAGGGGACACAAGGAAAGAATTATTCTCTTGTTGAATTCCCACATACCTGACTAAAATTCCCTAGAAAAATGACTTTGAAATGATGCAATGGATGAGGAACCCTAGACCTTGCTTGAGAGCTTCTGAGTGAGAACTTGCGCAGTTTTTTCTGAGAATCGTAGTTGGAATGAGGTGAAGGTTGTTTAATCCTTCGAAATTTCCTTTAAATACCCAAAACAAATTAGTTTAGGATCTAGGAGGCTAGGAATTTACCGAAACACCCTTAGGAAAATCGAAGGGAATAACTGCCAGGTGGTCCCAGCGAGGGACCTAACGACTAGTTGCCCAGGGCCATGGCTCGTGGTCTGATCCATGAAGTACACTGGTCATCTGGTTACCTAGGTTTGTCACAGGCAACCCAACGACTTGTTATTGGTGACCACGACTCATGGTCACCACCCGTTAGGTACATTGCCTCCAAGCCAATTATTTCCTCTAGTTGACCACGACTCTCCCCACAAGTCGTGAAGGATGACCACGACTCATGGGGTCTCCCCTCTAGTACACTACCTCCCTCTTATTTTCCTTTCTTACACACCACCCCACGGTTGACCTAACGAGTCGTGTGGAATGACCACGACTCGTGGTCTCATCTTTGGGGTACCTTTGTCCCAACTTTCAAACTTCATCTCCTAGCCTCCCCACGAGTCACATCACGACTCATGGGCACCTCCAACGGGTCACTTAGCGACTCATTCTGTGACTGGTGCTAGATTTTCTAGTTTTTTACAAATTTTCTATTTTTAAGTCCCGGGTCTAACCTTTGAGTTTCTGGGGCATTACAGTATCTCCTCCTTTGGGATCATTCATCCTCGAATGTTGGAAACACACAGGAAAGCGGAGAATAACAATCATAATATTCAAATACTTCTCATTTAAATCAAAACTGATAGAATGACTACCTCCGTGTCAAAATACATAGTTGAACTGAATTCTCTTTTCATACATACATCCAAAAACATTAAGGAAACTTAATCACATGAACTGGACATAACAACTAAATTAGTTTCTAGGGCAAGACTGATATCTTAAGCTATGATAGAGCTGGTAGAGAATAAGTGTGGGTATCTGGCCATCATATCTGCTTCAGCCTCCCACGTAGATCCCTCAACCTGCTAATTTCTCCATAAGACCTTGACTGAAACTACCTCCTTGTTCCTTAGCTTACGAACCTGACGGTCAAGGATCTGGACTGGGACCTCCTCATATAAGAGACTATCCTTTATTTCTACACTGTCCAATGGCACAACTGAAGTTGGATCTCCGATGCTATTCTTCAAAAGTGACACATGGAATAGAGGGTGCACAGATGTCAACTTAGAAGGTAACTCTAGCTCATAAGTTACCTTGCCAATTCGCCTCAAAATTCTGTAAGGTCCTACATATCTAGGACTGAGCTTTTCCTTCTTCCTAAACCTCGTTACCCCTTTCATGGGCAAAATATTAAGAAAGACCCAATCATCCACAACAAACTCTAATTCTTTTCTCCTCACATTAGCATAAGATTTCTGACGGCTCTGTGCTATTTTCAATATTTTTCTGATGAGCTGTACCTTCTGCATAGCTTCATGAACTGAATCTGTCCCGATTATAGAAGCTTCACCCACTTCAAACCACCTAATGGGAGATCTGCACCTCCTACCATACAATGCCTCAAATGGGGCCATCTGGATACTGGAGTGGTAGTTGTTGTTATATGCAAACTCGATAAGAGGCAAATGGTCATCCCAATTGCCCTTGAAATCAATCGCGCATGCTCTCAACATATCTTCTAGGGTATGAATAGTCCACTCAGTTTTCCCTTCTGTCTATGGGTGAAATGTTGTGCTGACTTGACCGGGTGCCAAGTCCCTTCTGAAAAGACTTCCAAAAACACGACGTGAACTGAATACCTCTATCTGAGATAATGGACAATGGCACCCTATGAAGTCTGACCTGCTCCCGGATATAAATCCTAGCATAGTCCTCAACTGAATTTGTCATTTTAACTAGGAGAAATGTGTTGACTTAGTCATACGATCTACTACTACCTAGATGGAGTCATGTTGCCGACGTGTCCGAGGTAGACCCATAATAAAATCCATATTCACTTCTTCCCATTTCCATGTGGATATGCTGATATCCTGGGTCATACCTCCCGGTCTCTGATGCTCTACCTTGACTTGCTGGCAGTTCGGGCACTTGGATACAAATTCAGCAATATCTCTTTTTATGCCGTTCCACTAGTAAATATCTCGCAGATCATGATACATTTTAGTAGCACCAGGGTGGATAGAGTATCTCGAGTTGTGTGCTTCATCAAATATCTGCTGTCTCAAGTCTCCGATGTCCGGTACGCAGAATCTACCCTAATAACGGAGCACACCATTGTCACGCCCCGCCTTGGGGGGTATGACTGGCACCTAGTGCCCTAGTAGGACCTGGACTGCTAACTGGTGAGCCTAAGAACATCTGGTGCCTGGCTAGC
>JACEIK010001940.1:85198-146650 GCA_018107945.1 Datura stramonium
TTACTAACTTGCCGAAGAAACTGGCTTTACATACCTTAACCTCGGGTTATCTGACTAACGGACGAAGCTCGGTCAGTACTCCAGCTATTTCTCCCAACTGTATTCACATATATGTCAATTAGAACTAAATACACCAATATTCTGAAAGAAAACGTCACTTTCATATATTTATAGCCCAAACTTTGGCTTATCGAAAGACGGTCAAAAACTTGCTATTTCTAGAAAGTCTAGAAGGGAGAAATACTCATTTTAAGGCTAGGAGTATATTGACACTAATTTGGAGCAATTCCACTTACCTTAGCCCGGTAGCAAGACGATTTGTTGGCCGAATTTCGCAAAACTAAATCAATAGGAATGCTCCCTGCTGCTAAATAACTCAGTATCTGAGGTTAATTTGAATTTGGACTGCGTTTGACGGCGTAATCGATCAAAAATTATGAATATCTTACGCCTTCCTCTGTTCTCTGTCGGAGATTCTGGAAATTATAATGTTTCTAATGAAAATAAACCGAAGTGGAGGCTTTATATACTTGTGCTTGGACAGGGCCAACGTGTCACGGAGCCAACGCGGAGGNCCAACGCGGAGGCCCCACCTCCGTGACACGCTGCCATCGCGGAGGGGCTCTGCCCCGGCTCCTTCCGCGATGGTTCGATAGGTTTCTCATCCGATCTTTTCCCGGGACTTTTTCTAGCATGTATGGCTTTCAAATACGCTTAACCAACACACGAATAGGCCATCTATGTGTCGGGAATTTACGGGGTGTAACAACCATCTCCCCCTTTGAAGAAAGCCTCAACCTCCTTTCTGAGAACCACTTCCTTGAGTTTAAGAAGAATGGGATCTTCATCGTATTTGGACTTAACTTCCAAAACTAAGGAAGAGTCTGACCCACTTTGCATCAGCCCACCCTCAGCTGAATCAACCAACTGCACCCCTAACCGAGCTAGCCGGTGAATATCCTTTTCCAACTCCTTTTTACCTTCCTCCATATGAGCCATGCTACCCATAGACACTCTGCTTAGGGCATCATCCACCACATTGGCTTTTCTCGGGTGGTCTAGCATGCTCATGTCATAATCCTTCAGGAGTTCCAACCATCTTCTCTAATAAAGGTTCAGGTCCTTCTGACTGAATACATACTGGAGGCTCTTGTGATCGGTGAAAACATCAACATGAGCCCCATACAAATAGTGCCTCCATATTTTTAGCGCAAACACCACCGTTGTTAACTCTAAGTCATGAGTGGGATAATTCTTCTCATGAACTTGGAGCTGTCTGGAGGCGTAGACTATCACTTTACCCCGCTGCATCAGAACTCAATCGAGTCCAACTCTGGAAGCATCACAATATACTACAAATCCTTCTGATCCTTTCGGTAGGGTCAACATTGGAGCGGTAGTGAGCCAAGTTTTTAGCTCCATAAAACTATTCTCACACGCATCTGACCACTGGAATTTCAATTTCTTCTGAGTCAGTCTGGTCAAAGGAGATGTTATAGAAGAAAAGCCTTCCACAAAGCGTTGGTAATAACCGCCTAGACCCAAGAAGTTTCTGATATCGGTTGGGGAGGTGGGTCTAGGCCTGTCCTTCACTGCAGCTATCTTTTCAGGATCAACTTGAATTACCTCACCCGAGACCGCATGACCCAGGAAAGTTACCGACTTCAACCAAAATTCGCACTTGCTGAACTTGGAGAACAGTTGACAGTCTCTAAGTGTTTGAAGTACTATCCTCAAGTGATTATCATGCTCTTCCTCATTTTTGGAGTATACTAGAATGTCATCGATGAATACTATGAAGAACATATCCAGATACTACTTGAAAACTCTATTCATCAGGTCCTTAAAGGTTGCAGGGGCATTTGTTAATCCAAAGGACATAACCTCGAACTCGAAGTGTCCATACTGAGTCCTGAAAGCTACTTTTGGTTGTCACACTCTCTAAATCTTAACTGATGATACCCTGCCTTGAGATCTATTTTGGAGAAGTAGCTAGCTCCCTGAAGTTGGTCAAATAGGTCATCAATTCTGGGTAGGGGATATTTGTTTTTGATTGTGACCTTGTTCAACTGACGATAGTCGATGCACATTCTGAGGGAACCGTCTTTCTTTCACACGAATAGCACTGGAGCATTCCCAGGGAGAGATGTTGGGTCTGATAAAACCCTTATCAAGAAGATTTTTTAACTACTCCTTTAACTCCTTAAGTTTAGCTGAGCCATTCTATAAGGAGGGATGGAGATTGGATGAGTATCTGGAATAAGGTCTATGCCAAAGTCAATTTCCCGTTCAGGAGGGACTACGGGAAGATCTTCGGGGAACACATCTGGAAACTCTCTCATGATAGGGACTAAATGGATCGTTGGGGTCTCGGAGTGGGAATCCTTGACCCGAACTAGATGGTAAATACATCCTATGGAAATAATCTTCTTGACATTAAGGTAGAAAATAAACCTACCCTTCGGCGTTGAACTACTGTCCGACCATTCTAGAGATGGTTTGTTAGGAATTGAAACCTGACAACCCTAGTCCTGTAGTCAACTGAGGCATAACTAGAGTGTAACCAATCCATGCCAAGAATGAGGTCGAATTCAACCATGTATAACTCTATAAGATCAACTGGAATGACTTTATTGTAGACTGAGATTGGACAGTTTCTATAACACGGCGGCCCTAATTGACTCGCCAATTGGGGTGGAGACTGAGAAAGGTTCTGATAATACTTATGGGCTGATATCAAACTGAATCGCGACGTAGGGAGTCACGAATGATAGTGTTTCCCCCAGGTCAAGCAGAGCATATACATCTAGGTAGAAAAGACGTAACATACCAGTGACCACAGCTGGTGAGTTCTCCTGGTCCTGACGAGATGATAATGCATAAAAATGATTTTGGCGTTGACCACCCTCTGTACCTGATGTGTTAGCCTGTTGAGCTGGTCGGCTTGCTGGAGCTGCTGAGGTGGTGGATTGTGATCTCCCTCGCCCTGCTGATGGGCACTCCCTGAGCTGATGCCCGAGCTGACCACAACCAAAACAACCCTCTCGACCCTAAATACACTCTCCTGGGTGGTTTTCTCCGCACTTGGGGAAAGATGGATATCTGTTCCCGGCACTGTAGCTCTGAAACTGAGAGCCATATGCTCCACCCCTACGGTCTTGGCAGGACCAAAAGGTAGGGGAACTGACTGAGCTGGGCGTTGGAGCCCTCTGCTGTTGTTGCTGCTACTGCTGTTTTGGGCGGTTGCTACCACCTGACCTCTGGTGTCCAAGATCTAACTGGCCAGTCCTAAACCGCTTATTCTTTCTTTCTATGTCACTTAGTTTTTCAGTCTTGATATTCTAGGCATAGACCATCAAACTGGAAAAGATTATCACGGCCCGAGAGTACACCCGGATCGTAGACATGGGACAAGGAGTCCCGATAGACCCCAAGTCAACCCATGGCATGAATATATAACTAATTCATTCACATGAGACGGAAAGCTTAACTTAATAATCATGAACTAACTAAAAATCATAACATGAGTTTTAAGAAACAACATATATGATCCAAACATAAATGGTTGCATACTACAAATAGGTCTGAAAGCCTCAAATCATAACAGATGGGTTGAAGGGACAAAACCCCAACTAACCCCAATATTTCTGGAAAAAAAAGATAGACACGATCCAAACATGAAGTCCTCGGATCATGAGGACTCACCACTGAAAGCTGAGAGCAGAACTGAGAGCAAGCTAGGAACGATGCTGAACCTATGAACCAGATCTTGAAAATATGTTGGTCAGTACTTGGAAGGTACTGGGTATGTAAGGTATGCAAAACATATAGGAGTGGGGACATCATGATCATAAGACTGAAACCGTAACTATATCGTAAGGCTCAAGATTTCCAAAATATTCATAAACCTGTCATAGTCATAACATGTGAGAAAACATTTCATAAAACATAACTTGATCCAAAAGAACATAATCATGCATGCATTAAAACCATGAGGAACAATGGGAGATTTCTACAATTGACATACCCCATATGAGCACACATGGAGCCCGACCTACAAACCTAGCCGGAAGGTCGTTCATACCTTTCCAAGGGTATGAACCAAGAAATGTATGATATCACTCGTGAAGGCCCCGTAGGGCATGGGGGACAGTCACTGAGGAGGTCCCAAGCATAACCTACGGTGGCAGGTAGTTCTGAGATTCGGGGCGTAACCTAGGCCCCGAACCTACTTGGAGTTAAGTACTACTCCCAAAACATGCAACATGCTAATAGAAATTAATATATGACACGCATGGCTAGTTAAACTGTGAGAATCATATCATGCTTGAGAATTCGTAATACTAGCCATGGAATTAGGCCTGTGGATCGGCCAAAATCATAGTTCGTAAATCATAAGAAACATGTGGGAATTGCCCATAATTTGAATCGTATTTGAAGTGCTTAAATTTATAATAAACATGATCATAATAACATGAGTAATTAAAAACATGCTTAAAATTCAAAAGTTCATATCATGCTTCAGAAATCACCATAACCATGAATTTCACTAAAAAAAATCCATGGTTTGGGCACATGTACTTTTAGGGATTAAATCATAAATTATTGAATAAAATAAGTGAAAACAGCCCAATAATTGAAAACCCATGATTTTAGACATACTACAACATGTTCATATCGATTTTTGAGGAAACATGCATTTGGGTTATGACCCATCAAGAGTTGGTAAATTTAAACATAGAATTAGGGAGAAATATGGCATGGGTAGGGAATAAACAACCCATTCAAAACCCTACATACCTGGAATTACGTGATTCTTAACCCTCTTAAAAAACCCTAGGTGGAAGCTTGAAGAATTGTAGAAGAACCCTTTAATCTCCTCCTACTCCCTTCCCTAGTTCTTGCAAATGCCAAATGAGACTTAGAATGAGTTTTTCCTCCTTAAAAGACCCTGTCCCGACTTCAAAACGACGTGGTTTAGGGTCCAAAAGAATAGAAAATTCAAAATTGCCCTTAATGAAATTTCCTTGAAAAACAGTTTTTGCCCCGACCACGAGTCGTACCATGAAGTAACGACTCGTGGTCACCTCTCCACTTTTAAATCTTATGAATCTGGCCACGACTCGTAGTAACATCTTATGGGTCGTACTGTTAGTCATTGTACTATCCACCCATACAAAATACGACTTAACCACAACCCCTCACCATAACTCATTGCTACATCCTACGAGTCGTACCATGACCCGTGAGGACTCACTCTTGCAGCACTGAAAATTTAACCACGAGGCATACCTAGACACCATGATTCATAAGACTACTCGTGGTATGACCTCACGCTCCTGAATTCATCACAACTCGAGTCATGAATCATAGGTACTCACCATGATTTGTACCTCATGTCGTACTAGTGCAAAATTCCAAGTTTTCTGCAGTTTTCAACTTCAACTCCTGGGTCTATTCTTAGGCCCTTCCGGGGTATACAATATCTCCCCCTTGAAAACATTCATCCTCGAATGTAGAAAACAAGTAGCAAATAGAAACATACAATTACCATATGCAAATACTGATCATTTAAGCTGAAAACTAACGGAATGACTACCCCCGAAAAGAACTACATAGTTGGACTGAATTCAGAAATCACATACATATATCATATCATAAAACAAACTTGCACGCATGAATGGAACATGAAAAACTGATTAGTGGTTTAGGGCAAAAACTGATACCTCAAACTGAAACTGGGCCGGTAGGGAACAGGTGGGGGCATTTAGCCATCATATCTGCTTCAACTTCCCATATAGCTCCCTCAACATGTTGGTTTCTCCATAACACCTTTATTAAAGATACTTCCTTGTTCCTAAGCTTTCGAACCTGACGATCCAAGATTGCAATAGGAATTTCTTCATAACTGAGGTTATCCTTCACGCCAGCACTTTCCACCGAAACCACTTAGGTTGGATCTCCCATGCACTTTTTTCAAGAGAAATACATGAAATACGGGATGAATTGAAGCCAACTCTGAAGGTAACTATAGCTCATAAGCTACCTTACCCACTTGTCTCACAATTCGGTATGGGACAATATAGAAGGGCTAAGTTTCCCTTTCTTTCCAATTCTCATCACTCCCTTCATGGGAAACACCTTCAGAAACACCCAATCGTCAATCTCGAACTCAAGCTCCCTTCTCCTCCCATCCGCATAAGACTTTTGGCGAATTTGAGCCATTTTCATTCTTCCTCTTATTAACTGAACTTTCTCCATAGCCTCATGGACTGAATCTGGACCCACTAATGAAGCCTTACCGACTTCAAACCACCCAACAGGCGATCTACACCTTCGCCCGTAAAGAGGCTCGAATGGTGCCATCTGTATGCTGGAGTGATAGCTGTTGTTGTAGGAAAACTCAATACGAGGCAAATGCTCATCCCAACTACCCTTGGAGTCAATAACACAAGCTCTCAACATGTCCTTAAGAGTCTAGATAGTCCGCTCCACCTGACCATCTGTTTGAGGATGAAATGTCGTGCTAAGCTTGACCTGGGTGCCTAGTCCCTTTTTAGAAGATCTCCAGAACTGAGAGGTGAACTGAGTACCTCTATCTGATATAATGGACAAGGTCACTCCATGCAATCTAACCAACTCTCAGATGTATAACTTAGCATAATCTTCTGCTGAATCGGTGGTTTTGACTGGTTGGAAATGAGCAGCCTTGGTCAACCTGTCTACCACAACCCAAATGGAGTCATACTGTCTACGAGTGCGGGGTAAACCTATTACAAAGTCCATATTTATATCTTCCCACTTCCAAGTAGGAATTTTGATATCTTACGTACCTCCCCACGGTCACGATGTTAGAGCTTTCACATGTTGGCAATTCGGGCATGGCTACAAATTATGCAATATCTAGTTTCATGCCATTATCAGTAAATTTCCCTTAAGGCATGGTACATTTGGTGGCACACGATGGATATAATATCTGGACTGCGAGCCTCATGCAACATCGACTTCTCAAATCGCCCATGTTCGAAACATAAGCGTCCTGGTATCGAGCACACCGTCTCCCCCTTTGGAGAAGTCTTCTACCTTCGATTTTGAATAGCTCCTTTCAACTTTGCCAATATTTGATCTTCATCTTGTTTGATCTTCACCTCCATTACCAAGGATGACTCTAATCATACGAACAACTACCCCACCCTCGATCGAGGCCAACTAATCTAACTCCTAATCGCAAGTCGGAGTACCTCCTTCACCGGCTCTTTCTTGTCCTCACTCACATCGACACCTCTCTGAACTGTTGGACTCATCAACCACGATATCGGGTGGTTTTATCGAATCAACCATGGTGAAACTCCACCTTCTTAAAGCTCGCGACTTAACCAACAAGTTCAAATTACTCCCAGATTACCTCGGGACCCACACAACTACCCAACTAAGTCATAAATCACCATCCAGTACTAACGAGAACTTTCGAACCCAAATTCGAGCTCGTTAACTTTGAAATGTTGACCTTAGTCAAACCTCTCAAACTTAGACCTCCCAAAAAACCGAAATCCCATCCAATATTCATTGGATCATTTTGAAAATTATTGGCATCCATCCACGCAAGTTGTAAGTAGCAAAATACGAGATACGGAAAGGTTCAAGCCCAGGAAATGGGTCAAAATTACAGGAAATGACCATGTGGGTTGTTGCACTTAGGTTTTGGCTAATCATTTACACCTATACGAACTACATTCACGACACTGTAGCGGGGGTAGGGAGTTACCTTGGGTGCAGCAATCTTGATTATCATTTAAATCGGGAAGAATCACCCATAGAGCTTAGAGTAAGGAAATCGTAAGCGAATCATTCAAAGGAATCCAGTACAGGCGTATTACCTAATATAACACGATTCTCTCATGGTAGATAAGGCAAATCTTAAGGGCTGAGATTAGAAAGTGAGCATACTAAGGGATTTGAGCTCCCATACTGGGGGTCATGGTATTTGAATTTATGGAATCATGGAGCAATGTTGGAATCGGCTAGTTGACGGGGTTGCCCATCTCTTGGAGTTTTAAACGTGAGCATGGGTTGAGTGTAACATCGAGACATACGAGAGAAACATACACATAAGGATGGTTTGACCATCCTAAGTACCATCTCTAGTTTCTTTTCTAAAACTTAAGACTCGACATGACCCTTCACTTACGATCTCTCTCTTAGATTAGAGCTATCATTCTAGGGCTCTGGGACCTTTTGTTAAAGTTGCACTATTATCCCTAGCTCTAGACCGCTCATTCACCTCCAAAGCTATCGCTAAATGTTTCATGCTTTTATCCATTGCCTACCTCGAATAAAATAGGTCTCATATTAAGGTGCATAGTAAAATCCCGTACCTTACATTATGCTCTCGAGACTAGAAATCTGGTAGGTTCGCGGAGAAGAAGCTTACAACATACCTAGGACATACATATGAGGTCGACCACCACTTGCTCGTGACACCATTTATCTTTGGCATGAAGGTAGGCGACTTCTTGGAATTGATGGAGAGGGATTCAGAGCATGGCCTTTTCGACCATCTCTCTTGGCTACAACGCAATCCTTTGTTTATGGCCAGTATTGGCCACAATAGAAACAAACATCTGAACACCGCAAGCATTCTCCTCGGTGGTTCTTCCCTCGCGCCAACAAGTTTGGTAAGTAATCTCCCTCGCTCGGGTCTTGTGTCCCCGATCTTGAGCTTGAGACTTCTAGCAGTTACAGTGACTCCCCTACCGACCTTTGTTGGGACCCCTCAAGGTCCCACTTAGGTCCTAGGCCTCTTGTTCTCCCTCCTACCCCCTTTGTACATCCCAACCACACTCGAGTTACCAACCTCGGTGGTACTCTCCTTCATAAGTGCTTGAGTCCCAATAGTTGTTTTCTTCTCACGATAGGGTTCACCGGTGCAATACCCAGTTGGCCGGGCGGGTGATCATAGCTCGCATCGGCCTCAGGGCGGCTTTGAGCTCGCATCAGTAACTTGCATGGAATCCATTGGAGTTGGGTAAATTGTTTGATGACTCTACATCATTGTCTTGAGAAGGCACGTTTACTGCGGCGTGCCTCACATAAGTTAGAAGAAGGGAGAGATTTAAACTCATGGCACGAGGTAGAATCATGAAGAAAGGGAACATTTCCTAAAACGTTTAGTAGCCTCTTAAGTCATAAGTGTGGCGCGCTTCACACCCATGAAAAGACACTACCTAATGCATATTTCAACACCCTAGGACACTCCAAACATATTTCTCATTCCAAGTTTTCATGGCCAGAGTACACCCGGATCATAGACACGGGACAAGGAGCTCAGATAGACCCGAAATTGACCCATGGCATGAACATATACTTCATTCATTTACATGAGACGGAAAGCTTAACTTAATAATCATGAACTAACTGAAAATCATAACACGAGTTTTAGGAAACAACATACATGATCAAAACATAAATGGATGCATACTACAATAGGTTTGAAAGCCTCAAATCATAACAGAGATGGGTTGAAGGGACAAAACCCCAACTAACCCCAACATTTTGAAAACAAAAAAGGTAGACACGATCCAGGAACATGAGCCCTCGTAAGATGAGGACTCACCCTTTGGCGAGAGCGGAGCGAGAGAAGCTAGGAACGTGCTAAACTGCGAACCAGGATCTTGAAAATATGTGGGTCGGTACTTGGAAGGTACTTAGTATGTAAGGTATGCAAAACAATGCTTAAACAAATAAAAGTTATAGGAGTGGGGACATCATGAACATATGGTGGCAAGTAAGTTTATCGTAAGGCTAAAGATTTCAAAAATATTAGTAAACTGTCCTTAGTCATAACATGTGAGAAAACATTTCATAAAACATAAATTGAGCCAAAAGAACATAATCATGCATGCATTAAAACCATGAGAACGAGAGGGAGATTTCTACAATCAGCATACCCCATATGAGCACACATGGAGCGCAACTTGTAAAACTTGTCGGAGGTCGTTCTTACCTTTCTAAGGGGTATGAACATGAAAGGCGTGATATCACTTGTGAAGGCCACAGGGCATGGGGACGATCAGCGAGGAGGCCCTAAGCATAACCTACGGTGGAATGTAGTTCGGGTCGGGGCATAACCTAGGCCAAGACACCTCGGTGTTCGTAGTACTCCCAAAACATGCAAACGTGCTCATAGAAATTCATACATGACATGCATGGCTAGTTAAACCTTGGAATTTCATATCATGCTTGAGAATACAGTAATACTAGCAATGGAGGTGGGCGTGGACCGGCCAAAAATCATAGTTAAGTAAATCATAAACAACATCGTGGCGTGCCCATAACTTCAATCATACTTGAAGTGCTTAAATTTATATGAAACATGATCATAATAACATGATTAATTGAAAACATGCTTAAAATTAAAAAGTTCATATCGTAGCGATAAATCACCATAACCATGAATTTCACTTAAAAAATCCATGGTTTGGACATGTACTTTAGGGATTAAATCATAAAATATTGAATGAAATAAGTGAAAAACGGCCCAATAATTCAAAACCCATGATTTAGACATACTACAACATGTTCATATCGATTTTGAGAAAGCGTGCCATTTGAGTACTATGACCCATAAAAAGTTGGTAACTTAAACATAGGATTAGGGAGAAATTTAGCATGGGTAGGGACTAAACTACCAATTCAAAACCCCACATACGGAAGTGCGTGATTCTTAACCCCTTGAAATAACCTAGGTGGAAGTTTGAAGAATTGCGGGAAGAGACCTTGAATCCCCTCCTACTCCCTACTCTCTAGTTCTTGCAATGTAAAATGAGACTTAGCATGAGTTTTCTCCTTAAAATACCTAATAAGTGACCTCAAAAACGGCGTGGTTTGGTCCCCAAAGCGTAGAAAATTCAAAGTTTCCCTTAATGAAATTTCTGAAAAGCAGGTTTTGGCCCTAGACCACGGAAGAACTCGTACCACAGTAACAGCCCAAATGCAGTCTCTCCACTTTTAAATCTTCTTAATCTGGCGCGACTCACATACCACGACTCGTAGTAAATCCTCTGGTCAAATGCTTGTCCAACATCATTGGTACCATCCACCCCATACCAAATACGACTTAACCACAATTCCTCACCACGACTCGTTGCTACATCTTACGAGTCATACCATGACACATGAGGACTCACTCTTGCCACTAGAAATTTCACCTACTGAGTCGGTACCTACATGCCATGATTCGTAGGACTACTCATGGTATGACCTCATGCTCCCAAATTTATCACGACTCGAGTCACGAATCGTAGGTCCTCGCCCGCGATTTGTACCCTCATTAAATCTTGGTGAAAATTCTAGGTTTTATTAGTTTTCAACTTCAACTCAGATTTTCTTAGGCCCCATAGGGAGTATTAAAAGGTATATATCTTTGATGACATCACGATCCTTGCACTCCTTGAGGACCAGGTTTTACACCCCATTCACAAATCTCAACATACATTCCATTTCGGCCACCATCTACGGAGCGTATGTGGATAACACAGTAAACTCTAGAGGCATACTCCTCCACTATTCGATTCCCTTTCCTCGAGGTTCATAAACTCAGCTACCTTGGCTTCTGAGCTCCCTCAGAAAAATCTATCCAAGGCGTATTTGAACTCCTCCTCCCACCTAGCCCTAATCCTGCTGGTCGTCCCTCTTTCCACTGTTGCTACATCTGAGACTTGTCTTACCCTTTTTAGGCTGGTGACAGCTAGTCGGCTTATTCTCGTAGGAGGCGGCACCCATTGTATGGGTAATCTTCCTAATCTCATCTATGAACTCTTGGAGGTCCTCCTACCTTCGATCCACTGAAATGATGGAGGATTCATTCGGGTAAGTCCCGCACCCATGCGGCCGATGCGGACTATTATTATTAAATGGAACCACCTGTTGGTTCACCTAATTAGTCTGATCTAGGCGAGCATTGAATTGCCACCCTAAATTTTGCGGTTGATACTTAGGAATCATCTAGTGAGGCCGTCGGGGCTCCTAAGGTACTCCACTAGGCATTCAGATGCTTCTTCCATTCTTATCGTGGAGGAATAGTTCATTGAAGCGAAGCGAGGCACGAGTTAGGAGAATAATTTCTTTTGGGCCGAATTTCAATGTACGATAAGAGGTATGAAATAAGGGAAGTTTCCTAATGACATCTCATAGCCTCCCGTCATAGTGTGGCACACATCACACCCATGAGGACTCTACTTGATGTGGCTTTCAAACATTCCGAGGAGCTACGATACAAAGTTTTCACGCCTCAGTTCTACACCACTGAATGAAACACAGTACTTGGAGCCACAAGTGGCCCGAGTTAACCTGGACTATCATACGGCATTGGTAGCATACGGTATCGGCCCAGGATATTTAGAAAAATATAAATATTTTAAATAAATGAAGCTGGTCCTAATACGGGAGATATTAATACAAGTTTACAAGGCCATTAAGAAAACCCTTGAGTCGATAGCGGGTCTAAGTATGAGCCACACTAGCCATGGTAGGCTATGGGAAAAACCCTCGGTATCTCTAATCGAATAAAGAAATGAAATCATATCTCAACGATAAATCTTCATCCTCGGGAGATGAGGACTCCAGCGACTTGTAAGGCGAGGGTCTTAGAGGAGTAAGCGGCTAACCAAGATGAGACGGTGATCTGGATTGTATCGTAAATGATACAACATAATAGTATCACATAAGTACTTTGAATGTATTGAGTAAATGGAGTAACACAACAAAATGAACTAAACAATAAGAAATCTTTGAGCGAGAGACATGCAATGACCAACTAAAAGATACTAAATTGAATATTTGAAATAGCTGGGGGTGGTCGAAAAAGACCTGTGTGGTGGTCAAACATATCCTATGTGCGAAAATTACGATCGGTGGGAGCGGGCGACTAGTGGGAGAGTGCATGGCCAGACATGTAACCATGTGAGCTATACGTGGAGTTTTATGTATACACACCCAGTGAGGACAAACACACCTTGTCAAGGTATAAAGGCATGAAGCTGGGTGATCACTTAGAAGTCCTAGGGCTAATTAGGCCATTAAATACTAAAATCTACCTTTGGCGACGTAGTACATGGAACTGGTCTTGTGGAACCGGATGCTCGGTGCTATGTCCTACTCCCAACTGCCAAAACCTAAATAGAATACTAAGGCGATAGCTCAAACTGGGCCCCAATACAAGTGAGATATATAACTTAAAGTACCATGAGAGTCTTATCGGACAGTTAGAAACTAGTTTCTAGATCGGTCGAGCTTCTCGTCTAGAAGCATTGTAGCGTAAGAACAAGCGTAATTTTGAGCCCGGGGTCCTAGGATGGTCAGAGCTATAAGTCTAAAGTGTCATGACCACCTAATGGACTAGTAATTTGGATTCTAAATCGATTTGATAACGGGAGGTGATACTATCACTTTAGGAAGTTTGTAGTCAAACTAATCAGCGTTGTTATTTCTAGCGACTTTGAGTAATCTAACATTATTGCTAAAGCATAGCCGACAATAATGCAATTAAGATTCAATACTACCGAACATGGGGTTCTAACCATTGTAAATTCAAGCTAAAACTTGATATTCAAGAACTAGAGCAGAGTCCCAAATTTTCTAATTCGATGAATAAGGCTGAGTATCATCTCACAATATTTATCATTATAGAAATCACGAAATGAGGAAAAATAACTATAATTAACATGGGAGCAATATTCCATGAATTAAAAGGGTCTATCAAAAAATTTCTTAACATTCGAAAAGTTTTACGGGGCTAAAATTCACTTTTGGCAAGAACATCATCAATAAATTGTGGTGATGGAAACCCATAACTAAAATAATTAAATACATCATTCTAGGTGGATTGAGAAAATTACATAGATTCTCTTCACGTTCAAGAATTCGGGGGCTAGGATGTACGAGAAAAATACGGAAGAATTTTGAGGGACCTGAGGAAGAATTATTCCCTTGTTGAATTCCCCACATGCGACTAAATTCCCTAGAAAGTTAGTTTGAGCTGGCTGCGATGGATGAGGAATCCTAGACCTTGCTTGACGGCTTTTTGAGTGAACTTGCGTGGTTTTAAATCGTAGCGGGAATGAGGGAAAGTTGTTTCCCAACCTCTAAATTCCTTTAAAATACCCTAAATGACTTAGTTTAGGATACGGAGGCTAGGAATTTACCAATACACCCTTAGGAAAATCGCGAGGGAATAGCGTAGGGCGGTCTTAACGAGGGATCTAATGACTCATTGCGGGGCCATGACTCGTGATCGGATAGTGAAGTACAGCAGTCATCACAGTCACACAGGTTCGTCACGACGACCAAATGACTCGTTAGTGGTGACCACTGACTGGAAGTGGTCACCACACAGTGATACACTACCTCTGACGAGTCATTTCCTCACTAGTGGACCATGACTCTCCCCACGAGTGGGCGAGAGTGCGACCATGACTCGTAGGGACCTCCCATCAAGTACATTGCCTCCCTCTTATTTTCCTTTCGACTCACCACCCCACGGGTGACCTAACGAGTTGTGGGTGACCACGACTCATGGTCTCGTCCGTGGGAACAACTTACCCCAACTTTCAAACTTCATCTCCTATCCTCCCCGAGTCACACTGCATTAGTGGGAACCTCCAACGGATTACTTAATGATCCATTCTATGATTGATGCAGTTTTCTAGTTCTTTGCAAATTTTCTATTTTAAGTCCGTAACTTAATCTTTTGAGTTTTGAGGCATTATAGTTTTATCCCAAATTCTTATGAAATCCTAATGATCTATATATGGGTTAATATCTCTCATGTATCACGTCATATTTATGAATCATGGGCATATTTTACAACTAATTCGATTATAGATTTATTGATTTAAATTTCTATAAAATTATGCCAATCATGCATGTTACATACGATAAAGCGAGTTATGATTTTGCCTTGATTTTGATGTTCTTTAACCCATCATGATTTATGATTTATTATATGGATTTACTCAAATGCTCATCATAAATTTATGATTTCTTAGTATATACATGTTTTACAAGTATGCATGAAATGATTTACGAATTATGATTATGGCTGACTCACGGGCCTTATCTTCATGGCTAGTTTACATATTTACAAGAATGATTATGATTATCATGATTTAACTAGCCTATGAATCTCATGTATATTATCATATGAGCACTATATATGTTTTGAAGTTGTATTTTAATATGAAATTGGGTTTTGGGCCAAAGTTTTGCCAGAATCTTAGAACAAGTTTTCTTGCTTTGTAGGTCATGATGGGACCTCCCTTGAGACTATCACTTTTTTCCCCAAATGGGCCTGTCATGAGTGATATCACGCCTTTCATGCTCTACCCACAGCAAGTACGAACACCCTCTCAAATAGGGGTTTACGGTGGGGCTCCATGTGTGCTCATATGGGTATGTAAGTTATAAGAATCTCCCATTGTTCCTCATGACTTATGTATGATTATGATCATATATTTACGGCTCAATTCATGTTTTAATGTGCTTTTCTCTCGAGTATGATTATGAATGATTTATGAATGTTTTGAAACCTCGAGTCTTATGTTATATTATGATATTTATGATATGATCATGTTGTCCTACTCTCACGCACTTTTATGTATTTTAAACATCAATTTTACTTACCTTGCATACTCGGTACATTCACGTATTGACCATACTCTATGATATATCATTTCATGATACGAGGCTCGTCTTCGAGACTCGGCCCCGCCACTAAACGACTTTCGGGGTTAGCATCGGTCCCTTTGTTGGTGAGTCCTCATCTATCGAGGGCCCCTCTTTATTTTCGATTATGATTAATATCTTTAGTTTTCAGCTTTAGAGAGTTAGTTGGGGTCTTGTCCCATCAACTCATCGGGGACGTAGAGGCAATTCGGACATAGAATGTAATCGGCTTGATTGATGTGTATTTACGTGCTATACTTATTTCGGACTTCCACTAAGTTTATCATGTTGATCTATAATTTTTTATGATTGAGCTAGATGTATGTTCATGCCATGGAGTGGAGCTTGGGCCCGTTGGGGCTCCTTGTCCGTCTCGATCCGGGCCTATGTTCGGGTCATGACAAACTTGATATCGAGCAATAGGTTTTGAAGTATCTAGGGTGTACGAAAATTGCGTTAAGTAGAGCCTTTTTCATGGGTGTGAAGTGCACAACACTTATGAAGAAGAGGCTATGAGACGTTTAGGAAATGTTCCGCTTTTTTAATGGCTCATCTCGTGCCATGAGTTCGACTCTCTCCATTCATTTAACTCAGTTCTATATGTGTGTGCCAGAAACATATCTTCTCTTAACAACAATGAGTCCAATCGGCCCCACCAACTCCAATGGGTCCCATGCCGGAGTTAGGGGTGCGAGCTCGGGCCTCCCTCAGTGTTGATAGAGCCATGATCACCCGGCCTTGACAAACAATCGCATCGGTGAACCTCTTTGTAGGCGAAGCTACTAAGGTTTAAGAACTCACGAAGAAGATCCCGTCTAAGTTTGGTGATTCAAATGACAATTGGAGGCGTAGGGGAAAGAAAGGAGGAACAAAGAGGCCCCCGAGCGAAAACCTTGATAGCTCCCGACAGGGTCGAGGTAGTAGGAGTCTCTCCTCAGCCGTCAGAAGTATCTAGCTCAAGTTCGGGGATACAAGCCGGGGTGAGGAGATTACTTATCTTGTTCTGAGCTCTACGGGAAAGACCACCTAGGAAAGTGTTTGGCGGGTTCGGATGTTTGCTTCTATTGTGGCCAACTATTTGTCACTTAAGCACATATATTACCCTTGACCAAGCGAGACAACCCGGAAGGCGGTGCCACGGCCACCCCTCCGAGTAGTCCTTTATCCTATCAGTTGCATGCTTGAAATGGGATAGATCACATGCGAATGGTGTTTGGCCGGAGTTCGAGATGTGTTTGTTACAAATGTGGGGAGGACGGACACATGTGCGAGGAATTGCCCGTCGGCTTGAGAAGAGCAAGGGTAGGCGCGTGCACTAATCACCGAGATCAGCATCTCTAGCAAATCTCCCATCCCAACAGGACCAGTACCAAGAGCAAGTGGCGAGTCGGCCCTGTTGTAGTCCCGGAGTATGTTATAAGCCTTCTATCTAACCCCTGCATGATTCTTAGTTAAGAACTATTGTACAGGTGCAAGATTCCTTTGTGCATTTTAATATGGAACTAATTTTGTGGAAGGTAGGGAAATGGTAAATGAAGGGCCAAGTCACATCTTGAGTTTTCTCGTAATAAAGTTCTATGAATAGTATTTGGGGTAGTCAATCCACCCTCCTTTAGATGTTCTCTTATGTTTCGCTGCGATGCTACGCTCGACTCATTGCTTATGTTGAGAACCTAAGATGATAGGTAACCACACATCAGGTTAGCGATCGGTAATACCCATTCGCTTCATGTTGTGACCTCGTTATATGTGAACTCATATCTCTTAGCACGCTCAGCTCTATGAACTCAGCCTCTAAGATTTTCCCTATCGGCTTATAAGATCGTGCTATATTAGGTATATGCCCGACTTAGATTTCTTAAACAATTCGTGCTTATGATTCCCTTAATCTAAACCCTATGGATGTTCCCCCTGATGGAGATTATGGTTAAAATGGAGTGCATTCAAGGTAACTCCCTATCTCTGCCTTAGGTGTCGTCGCATGTAGAAGTCTAGGAAGTGCGGTTATTAGCTAAGCCGGGGGAGTGTCACAATCCATGGTCATTTGGTGATTTTAGATATGTTTAGCAGTCGAACCTTTCCATATCTTTATTTTGTTGACTTCATGACTGGTGGAGTTGGATGACACCATTTACGAGATGATCTATTGAAGATCGGGTGATATTTTCGATCTTGGAGGGTTTGAGGTTTTGAGGGTTTGACCAAGTCAGCATTTCAAGTTAATGAGCTCGAATTTGGATTCCTTAAAGCTCTGGTGGTTTTGGATGGTGATTTTATGATTTAATTGTGTAGTTTGCATGGATTTTGAAGAATTGATTCGAGTGATTTGAACCTTTAGTCAGTTATGAGCTTTGGGGAAACTAAGTTTGACCATGGTCAACTTTTGTTTGAGATGACCTTATATCGATGATTAGGCGATCGGCAGTGCGGAACATGTTTCATGACTAAATTGCATATTTGGATTGTGACCGGGGGATTTCGAATGAGTTTGGGTTGATTTAAAACATTTTGCATATTTGGCATGATCTTAAGCATAAAAGGAAAACTCAGAGATTTAGGACTTCAAATTTCTTAGCATAAATTGGCAGAAGTTTGTCTTGTTAACTCATCGGATGACCGTTTTCTTTATTGAAGCAGTTAAAGCATCTTGGTGGCTTGATGTAAGTGATGCAGTATACCCCAGGGAACGGGATCATACCTTAGAGTCGAAATGGAGAAAAATTGGAAATTTGCATCGGAGTTGCGGGAATGACTCGTGAGGTGGATCGTGAGGAGTGACCACGAGTCATGTGATGTGACACAAATTCGTATTTGGGCAAGCTCGGAGTTGAGAGGCCATGGGCGACCACGAGTCGTGGTCGGACCTCACGACTCGTGAGGTCACCGTGGCTCATTGGAGGGTTGGTCAAGGTTTTAGGCGGTAGGGGTCATGGGTGGTGAGCATGAGTAATGGTCTGCCACCACGATTTATGGGTCCCTCGTGTGGTCCCCTGAGTGTTTTGGACAGTGGACTTCACGGGTCCTAGCCACGACTCGTGCCCCTTGGCAACGACTCGTGAGGTCTCGTTAGGGGCCACAGCGGTGTTTTTCTTGCGTTTTAATAGGGTATTTTATAATTCCTAAGTTATAAGGCCTAAACTACGTTTTTAAACCTAAATGGGGTCTTTTAAGGGGGATTAGCTCATGTTAGGTCTCATTCGTGCATGCAAAGGTTTCGGGAGGAGAATAGAATGTGATTGAGTGTTCTTCCCCATTTCCTCACAATTCCACCTTGGGCTTTCAAGGGAGATTAAGGATCGATGTTTCGGGTATGTAAAAGGTCATCAATGGGTGGTTCTTTCCACACTCATGCTCCTACTCTATAATTTTACTTATAATTTATCAAAAACTCATGGGGTTTTATAATTGATTTGTATAAAATTAAATGATTAATTATGGGTCTTGTGACTTTGAAATCTTATCATAATCTCTTGGTTTTGATCATCTTTTGTGATTTAAATTTATTATAATATTGTTGATTTTGAATTTCTAAATAATGAAGCTTGATTATGCATGCCCCATGATGAATCGATTTATGACCCATTGATCCATTGGTGTTTTGATAAGCTTAGCATGAATCATGAATTTATTTATGAATTTATTATGTTATCTACTACGACTTATGAATTTCAAAGTGCCAAGCATGATCTACAAGTATGTATTAATTTTATAATATGAATTATGTTTTTGGCCAGGCCAGGCACCGAGTCATGGTTAGTTCACGTATGTTCAAGCATGTTTATTATTATCGTGATTTAAAAAGCCCATGAACTCATGTATATATTATTATGAGCATTATATGTTTTAGGGTATTATCGAACACCAAGTAGGTTGGGGCTCGAGGTTAAGCCCGGATCTCATGAACTACATGCCACGCGTATGTATGTTAGGACCTGTCATGTTTGTCCCTGGCCCAAATGTCCCTTTCATGTGTGATAATGCCTTTCATGGTTCCTACCCTTGGCAAAGTACGAAAACCCTCGACTAGGGTTACAAGTGTGACTTCATGTATGCTTTCGTATAGGGTATATCGGTTAAGAGAATCTCCGTTGTTCCTCATTATTTATGCATGTTATAAGTATGTATGTTGGCTCAAGTCATGTTAAGTAAATCACTTCTATTATGACTATGATTATGTTATTTTATGAATGTTTTGAAAACCTTGAGCCATATGATATGTTAATGATATGATTTCTACGATACGAGCATGATGTCATACTCTTATGATCACTTTATATGAATTTCATATATATTTTAAATTTCCGTTTTACTTACCTTGCATACTCGGTACATTCCATGTATTTGACCGCATACTTTTTCTATGTTGTATCGTTTCATGATACAAGTCCAGTTCTCAAACTCATCCTCACCATAGCTAGTTTCGGCCTTGCTCTCGGCCCACTTGGTGAGTCCTCATGTTCAGACTGCATATTCACATTACATGCATTACTTTCGGTTTCTAGATGTTGGATTAGTTGGGGAGTTGTCCCATCAATCCACCGTTCATGTTAGAGGCTTATCCCGGACTATAAGTTGTTTTCTATCGTATTGTATAAGTATAGTATTGTTTTTCCTTATGCTATGTCATGATTGCGTTCTTTATATTAAGTTTTACGCTCATGTGATTGAATTAGATGTATGCTCATGCCATGGATCGACTTGGGGTTTCTCAGAGCTCCTTGTCCCAAGTGACTACGATCCGGGGGTATGTTGGGTTGTGACATAGGCAAGACGAGGATCCTAGATTAGTGAAGTTGAAGGAAGTCGTTCGGGAGCGAAGGTGAGGGGATTGTCTCCAAAGGGGAGATGGTGTGCTTGATATCAGGGTAGTTGGTGGGTTTGGGGTGTTGATGATTCGAAGAGCTAGTTCGGTTGTATGGGGTGCCATTTTCCATCATATCCAGACAAAGGCACTCGGTTACTTCCTAATTTTTTGGAGGTCGTTTCAAAAGGGACTTGGTACTCGGGTCAAGCTCGGTACAACATTTCATCCACAAGCCCAGGTGGTCGAGACGGAGCGAGCAATTTAGACTCTTGAGGAAATGTTGAGAGCATACGTTATTGACTTCAAGGGTAGTTGAGATGAGCATTTTCCTCTTATTGAGTTTGCGTATAACAACATTTATCATTCCATCATTCGGCTAGCCTGTTTGAGGCTCTTTATGGCGGAAATGTGGATCACCTATTGGTTGGTTTGAAGTCGGGAAGTTGCGATGATAGGTTCGGTCGGTCATGAGGTCATGAAGGTTCGACATAGTAGAGATAGGTTGAAAGCTTGACTTAGAATCTCCAAAAGTCTATGCGGATGTGAGAATGAGATAACTTGAGTTTGAAGTCGTTGATTAGGTATTTCTAAAGGTATCTCCCATAAAAGGGTGGGAGGTTCGGAAAGAAAGGGAAACTCGAGTCCCCGTTATGTTGGCCATGCTCCGGATTGTGCAACGGGTTGTCAAGGTAGCATATGAGTTGCAGTTTCTCGGAATTAGCTTTGCGTTTATCTACATCTTTCATGTATCGCTTTTGAAGAAGTGTTTGGGTGATCTAGCTTTAGTGGTTCCGGTGGAGAGTTTGGGTGTGAGAGACAACCTTAGCTATAAGGAGATTAGGTGGAATATTGGATCATTAGGTTCGAAGCTAAGGAACAAGGAGGTAGCCGATCGAGGTGTTATGGAGGAATCGGCATGTTGAGGCTACGTGGGAAGTCGAAGCGAACATGATTGCTAGATACCCACACCTATTCCCTTTAGGCTCAGTTTTAATTTGAGGTATCAGTTTTTGCCATAGTACTCTATTTATTTTCATGTTCAGTTCATGTACCCAAGCTTCTTTTATATCAAGGTATGTATGTATGGTTCGTGAATTCGGTCCGACCATGTAATAGTTCGGTTGGGAGGTAGTCATTCCTCCAATTTTCATCTTAAACGTCTGTGTTGAATGTGATGATTGCATTTCTCTACTTTTACGTATGCTTTTAAGCGTTCGAGGACGAATGTTTCCACGAGAATATTGTAATGCCACGGAAGTCCTACGTCAGTCCAGAGAGTTTAAATAGAAAGGCGAAAATGCACCGGGTCATGGAATAAAGTGGATTACGTGACTAGTGGGGTGACCATGAGGTACGTTAGGTTACTCGTGGTGAGGATCTAGATTAAGTTCTAGAATTTTGTTTTGGAGACACCACGGGCATGACCACGAGTCATAGTGGGACCCCCACGACTTATTGAGTCGGCGCGTGGACAAGGAAAATTTAAAGGAGAAGTTTCAGTGGCGATTGTACCCTACGGTTGGACCCCACGAGTCGTGGTCAAGCACAATGATTCGCCGGGATGGTTGTGATCAAGATTGGTCAAGGGATAATGATATTTTGATAGTGGAATCACGAGGAGTAACCACGAATCATGATCACTAACCATGATTGTTAGGTCCCTGCGTGGGGACCGTGGAGGAAAATGGACGAGTGCACACGTATATGATTGATTCCACGACTCGTGACCTTGGACGATGACTCGTCAGTCCCTCGATGGGAATGGCGAGTCAATTTTTAAGCTGCCAATTTATTAAGGGGTAGTATCATCATTCCTAAGTCCTAAGTTTTATACTATGTCGTTTTAAGTTACTTTGGGGTGTATTAGGATAGGTTAAGTCATTCTAGCCTATTAAAAATTCATGCATGCAAAGTTCAAGAGTGTAGAGGGTGATCAAGCATAAAACCCCAAGGTTCTTCATCAATTGTTCTTCAATTCCTCTTGGGCAAGTAATGGAGTGGTAGAATCAAGTCTCTCGGGTATATAGGGTTATGAGTGGGTGAACTCGTTCACACCGTACCCAATCTCCTAATTCATGAAATTCTATTTGAAAATCTTATGGAGTTTTATCCCAAATTCTTATGATATCCTAATGATCTATCTGTAGGTTAATATCTCTCATGTATCATCATATTTTATGAATCATGGGCGAGATTTTACAACTAATTCGATTACATATTTATTAATTTCAATTTTTATAAAATTATGCCCAACCATGCATGTTCTATTTTACCTTACGATTTTAATGATTCTTTAACCCATCATGATTTATGATTTATGATTAATTTACTCGGCTAACTCATCATGGATTAATGATTTCTAAGTATATACATGTTTTACGAGGTATGCATGAACCTCATGATTTACAAATTATGATTATGGCGGAAGCTCACCGAACCTTATCTTCATGGCTAGTTCACGTATTTACAAGCATGCTTATGATTATCATGATTTAACTAGCCTATGAATCTCATGTATATTATCTTACAAGCACTATATATATTTTGGGAGTAGTATTTAACAGGGTGGAGTTCGGGACCTAGGTTTTGTCCCGAATCTCAAGCTACGCACGTGCCACCATAGGTCATGATAGGACCTCCCTTGAGGCCCATCTTTTTTTTTCTCCAAATGGGTATCTCATGAGTGATATCACGCGTCTTTCATGGGTGATATCACGGGGTTTCATGGTTCTACCCTTGGCAAGGTATGAACATCCTCCAGGCTAGGGGTTCACAGTCGGGCTTCGTGTGTGCTTTCTACATACGAGGTATGTCGATTGTAGAATCTCCCACTGTTCCTCATAGTTTATATATGATTATGATTATATATTTGGCTCAATTCATGTTTGATAAAGATTTTCTCTTGAGAGTATGATTATGAATGATTTACGAATGTTTTGAAACCTTGAGTCTTATGTTACATCATGATATTTATGTTATGATCATGTTGTCATACTCTTATGCACTTTTATCTATTTTAAACATCTATTTTACTTACCTTGCATACTCGATACATTTCACGTACTTACCGCATATTTATATGTTGTATCATTTCATAATCTGAGACTCAATCTTCGAACTCGGCCAGCCACTAGCCGGCTTTAGAGTTAGCATCGGTCCCTTTGTTGGTGAGTTGTCATGCGCTCGAGGGCCCCTCTATACTCCAGTTAAGATTGAGTATCTTCAGTTTCAGTATTGGAGAGTTAGTTGGGGTCTTGTCCCATCAACTCATCGGAACGTAAGAAACTATTGAGACATAGAATGTAATCGACGATTTCGTGTGTATTTCGAGATGTTATATTTATTTCGAGACTTATGCTAAGTTTATAATGTTGATCTATCATTTTTATGATTGAGCTAGATGTATATTCATGTAATGGGTCGACTTGGAGTCCCTAAGGGTTCCCTTGTCCCGTATCTCGTCCCAGGACCCATGTTTGGATCGTTACATTAATACACTTTGAAAACCAAGATACTACATTTTTTCCTTTGGTTTTAAAACCTCGATATCTTTTCTCATAAATTAATTAAGTGTTACTAGTATACGAAAATAAATCTCCTTTCGCTAGATAAATTCTCTCACTAGCATACACTTATTCACTGACAATTTTCACATAATATATTAAGAAATGCTGTGACTCAAATAAAATAGATCACTTTATTAATTTGTTTAAATCATATTTCAAATCTATATATTCATATCATCTCATATATAGATCTTTAAGAATTTTCGGTGACTTCAAATAAATTCACCTTTGATGAATACTATTTATTTATCATAAAATTCTTAATGTATATGCATATGTGAAAAATTAATGGCCATGTAAGAAAGTTGTTTCCCAAATAATTAAAATCTTGTAGAAAAAAACAAGTAAATTCCAATTGGTCGTACGAGTCTCGTAAGTGTCATACTTAAGGTAACATTTGAAAAACATGAAGGCAATGGTTTCACGGCAATCGAATTGATCCAACTAGAAATTTTCTTCTCTTTGAATGTAAGAATTTAATATTATTGTATCACTACCACAAACATGGAATGCAAGAAATATTTATGTAGAAAAGTAACTACCAGCGTACTACTCGAAAGCAACATGGCAGCTATATCCTTTCTTAGTGGATTGTTCATTCAATAACCCTAAGCAATTTCTTTTAGCCTTCAAACAATAAGTTGTTGGACAATAACCAAATAAAACTTGATTCATTGTTAGGGATTAACCTAATTTCCGTCCCAACAATAGCAGAATCTGCATTAACGAGAAAACACTACATTAATACACACGAAAACCAAACTACATTTTTTACATTTGGTTTAAAACCGATATCTTTTCTCATAAATTAATTAGGTATTTACTAATATACGAAAATAAATCTCCTTTCGCTAGATAAATTCTCCTCACTAACATACACTTATTCATGACAATTTTCACATAATATATTGAGAATACTCAATGAATCAAATAAATAGATCACTTTAATAGATCCTATTTATTAATTTTAATTTTACAAACATCTATATATTCATATCATCTCACTTATATAGATCTTTAGAATTTTAAGTGACTTCAAATAAATTCACCTTTGATGAATACTATTTATTTATCATAAAATTTTAATTTATATGCATATGTGAAAAATTAATGGCCATGTAAAGAAAGTTGTTGTAAATAATTAAAATCTTGTATAACAAAAATAAGTAAGAATTCCATTGGTCGTGCAGTCTTGTAAAAAGTGTCATACTTAAGGTAACATTTGAAAAACATGAAGGCAATGGTTTCACAGCAATCGGATTGATCAGGCTAGAAATTTTCTTCTCTTTGAATGTAAAGAATTTAATATTATTGTATCACTACCAGAAACATTGAATAGAAATATTTATCTAGAAAAGTAACTACCAACGTACTACTTTTTCAAGCAACATGGCGGCTATCTCCCTACTTTTTTTAGTGGATTGTTCATTCAATAACTCTAGCAATTTCTTTTAGCCTTTAAACAATAAATTGTTGGACAATAACCAAATAAAACTTGATTCATTGTTAGGATTAACCTAATTTGATCGACAACCAACGAATGCCATTAGCAGAAAACACACTTCATCCTTCTCCTTCAACGGTGATCCTCTATTGTCTCTCTTATTAATATATTTATAATCGAAATAGACACGAGAGAGGAAACGAGAGTTAATTTTTAAAATTGAACAATTAAATTTGTGTATTTAGCACAACAAAACGTTCCAATCGACAACTCTATGTTCTAGCAAATGCCTTTGTTCAACAGCAATCTTTTAAACTTCACACATGATTTTCAACAGATGATAAATCATGAACATATGTATAATTAAATATATACATGTTATCTAAGTTATCTATTAAGATGTAAGTAGGATCTGATACTAATTATTAGAATACAGACATATGCAGCAGAAATAAACAATTCAGGATCATACTTGCATGTAATGTAGACAATACATAAATATAGATTTTAATCAAATATAAAATCAATACTTATTTCTTGAAGTGTGACCTTGGGAATCAAACCTCTTGGCTTCTACTACACAAATCGTCAATGCGTTCTCCCGGATTTGTGATCTTACGACTATAGCCTCAAAAACATCTAGATTAGGGAATACTTGTATTGGAAATCTTGCTTCTCAAAGACCAAAAGTTCTCCATCATATTGCATGGAGGAAGATAATCCTATTTATAATCACGCTTTAAGGTATAAAAACGGTAGTCTCAAACATATAGGATTCTTTCTCTTCAAGTAATTGTAGAACTTTCCTTCTATAAGACAAACATGTTTTACCAAATCTTGTAGGATTTCTTGCTTCTGAAAATTGTTTCTTCCTTTTCAGTTCATTAATTGTCCCGGGCATAACGGGGACCACGATTTAGTGGTAGGCTTCCAATGATGGTATTAATTCGCAAAATGAATTAATTAACCTACCATAATAAATAGCGAGATTATTTCACTAAAAATCCATAGTGCATTCCTCATTATAATTTCAAAATCGTTCACTAAATCTTATTTAGGAAAAAGGGTCAAAAATACATTTTATTTTTATTTATTAGTGGCTTTTACTCTGGTTATCTTATGGGTAAATAGGCCTACCGTGTAGTATCTTATCTTACATTTTGAATTGGAATCCCCCAAAGAAAACTAAAATATTGATTTTTCTAAATAACTACTTTGCCCTCTTTTAACCTAACTTGATCTGCTAAACTAAATAACCCTATAAAATTGAACTCCAATTATAACACCTAACCCATACTTAGTGATAAAATTTATTTATAACACTGTAAAATTACCATTAAGAAGCAAAAACTTACAAAAATGTAAAGCACCTCATTAGCACTTCAAAGGTACAGATCAGGTCTCCTAGAACACCAAGTGACTACAAACTAGCTCCTACCAGTAGTTTGTATAAATGTCCTTAGAGATAAAAACATGTTGACAGTGATAGGAAAAGAAATAGATACAATGACGCTGATGAACATACTTAGAGATAAAATGGAATCTGCTAAAATTGTGAGCCAAGGTCTAAAACCAGTTGAGAAAAACCAAAAAGAAGAAAAGAAGTGTTCTCCTAAAAAAAGAAAAAGAAGAAGAAAAGCCTGTTACTCCCAATAATAAAGTAATATTTCCAATGGTTGAAATTTGGGAAATTAAAGATTCTTATTATAAACCACTCCACTTTTCATTTGGTGGTGAGACGCCTCTCATAAAAATATAGGAAGAATTATTTGTTTCATTTTATGTAATCTTGAATTGCTATTTGGATAGTTTATTTAATTTAGTGAATTCGAATTAGGTTAAAAGATGGCATTAGGTTATTTAGAAAAATTTGTATATCTTAGTTTGATTTGGAGAATTCATCCCAAAATCACAGTATTTTTGCATACTTTGGTAATGGTAAGAACATATATGGCCATGTTATAACTAGGGACAAAAAATGACTAATAAACAAAAGTAGAGGGGTGTTTTTGACTTGTTTCCTCCATTTAACTCCCCATGTTAAGATTAGATATACCAATCAATCGAATTAAATTTCTGACTATTTAATTAATTGATTAATAATTTAATCTTTATTTCTAGAACTTAACTTATTTCATGTAATGATTACTAAATCCACACACAACAGGGTTTCACATGAAAACTTATAAACAATCATAAAGGGTATCATCAATCTCAAAGCCAAGACACGGATTCTATCAACTAATTGTTATTTCACAAATGTTATTTGTCATCGTTCAACCTATTAGAAATATTTTAACTCACGAAAGATTGAGTTTCACCCTTTGATAGATAAAAACAACAAATAAATTACATTGATCATAATAATTATATCAAGATTAAGAGTATAAGTGCATTTAATGGTCTAGAGAATTTATTTTATATGCCCTATCTCTACCTAGTCCGTTTAATACATACAAAATGTACTAGCACAAGAATTTAAAATTTATAACTTTTAAAATGGGATTTTTAGGTTTTAAATTATATTTTAATCTTGTGCTACAATCGTACTAATGAAGTTGTCTAAAATTTTCATCTTAGATTGTGAACATATATAAACTTTACTTATAAGAACTTAGATGATTTAATCTTAGTATATAAGCTAAACTCTATACACTAAATCATCTACTATAAGTAAAGGACACATCGACAAATATATGATATATCTTTGTCAATAAATAATTATTTCATAATAAATAATATTTCAAGAATATCCTAAGCACATAGTTAATAGTATATATCCCAACGAGATAACTATTTCAAGAGAACATTAGGAGCAGTCAAATTTCTCTCTACTATCACAAGATGAATGTATACGAAGCTTCTATTATTCTTCACCACTATTAAAGTTTTGGCATGTTTAGGATTGCATAAGCTGTGAGATTCTTCCACTTCACATGTCTAATATCCACACTTAAAATAATACAACTTTAAATAGAATGGTCAACTCTTCAAAAATCAAAAGAAGGCAAACAATTGAAGAGTAGATGGATGTCTTACAAAAAAATTAAAATCGGCAATACACCATACCATATATAGACAACTAGACTCAAGAGTGTTTGGTTTGAGCATACTTTTTAGAAAATAGAATTTTTAAAATGTTTGTACTCCGTGTAGGCAAGTATACTAAATAAAATTAATGATCAAATGGTATATAATATTTATAATTGCCTTAGAAAAATAATATATATTCAAAAAAAATTATAAAATTTATAAATTTATTGCTTAGGTTTGATTATTTCTTTGATTTATTTGTAGAACCAACAAAATCAAATATTATTAGTTTTGAAAATTTCAAATCAAACCAAATCAATCCAAATTAAATATCAATTTTTTAAATCGGTTTAGTTCAAATCTCCGTTTGGTTTCATGTTTTACCAAACCGTAATTACCCTATTCTGTGTATATATCTTGCAAGCAGATAAAAGGCTTCTCCAAAGATTATCGATTGCACGAGTGCTAATAATTAAACATACGACGCATATCATATTTTTTTGAAAAATTTATTTTACTTTTGGCTACTCCATTCGATTCAAGTGAGTAAGGCGGAGTAAATTCATTAATAATTTATTTCTTTTCACAATAATCATTAAGAAAAATAAATTCACTATCTCTCAAATCTACTCTTTTGATCTTTTTATACAATTGATTTTCTACATAAGATTGAATTCTCATAATATAATATAAATTAATTTATCAAGAATCCTAACATGTCATAAATTAAGAAATTAATCAAACAAGTTATTAACATTTTCATCCATGACTAAAAACATATAACCTTACTGATCAAATCATAGTTCTGATATTCTTGAGTCGGCAAAAATATTATTTCAAATTAAAACAATCATAACATTCTCAAAAGATTTTCCCTTCAATAGTTTTTAATAATAATTTTCACATCGATCAAATTGTTCAAATATTAGGAACATGAAACCTCAGTTAAAGTCAATATTTTTTCAAATGTGGATTTGAGAAAAAAAAATTCAGAACATAAGTAGTTTTCATTCACCAAGACAAGTAAGTTTTCTCCTCCATTGACTTGGATGTAAGCCATAAAATTATTTTTGTTCGAATAAAACCAATAATAATATCATACGCTTTTATCCAAATTGTCAACTTAATTTCCCAACTCTTTTCTCAAATATTTATTGATTTTAGGTTTAAAGTAATCATATTTCTCAAATATTAATTACGATAGAGACATGAGCATATCGGCATACCTTATGACGACACAAGCACAATTAACATTGAACGAGGCGATACAATATTACCTTCAAAGACAAGACCTATAACCATGCCACTTGAAAGTTTATTTTGTTCTTCGATGGCATGTCATGTATTTCTAAGCCATTAAATTAACTCAAAAATCAATCCTGTCCGGGATGCAAAAGTCAACCTCATATTTTTCTTCTTCTTCTTCTTGGATAGATGATAATTTCTATTTCTGTTTTGTGATTTATAATAATATCCTTAAGGTTGTTGAAAGTATTGAAAATCACACGATATTTTTATAGCTTGGGGCGTGTGTCAAGATCACTATTCTTAAGAATATTTCATTCGATTTAGGTGTATCCCTCAAAATTCAACAAGATCTTCAAGTATAAAAGTAGGAGTTTGAATCTAACGAAGATTAAATAATATAAAATTCGGTAGAATTGGGCAACGAGTCATATATTTAATCAAAATTTATATTATGTTTTGAGTTAAAAAAATTAGTATAATTTTTCCCACACCATGTGTATCAATTGTCTATGAAAAAAATAGAGTGAAGAAAAAGAAGCATAAGTTTTCCATTTTTAATTTAGGGTATTTTCATTCCAATAGTTTGAATCTTAAATATTTATGAAACTATTAAAAAGTTTTAAAAAGCGACCTAAAAAGTGAAATTTCAAATACTTATGTGTTACATAAAGATAATTAGTTAACTAGTATACAATTATATATAAAGTAAATAAAAAATAAAAAATAATAAGAATTTATCAAGATTCGATAAGCCTACATCCTTAAAAAAGAAGCATAAAAAGTTTTCTATATGAATGAGATAAACAATACAAGAAATATTCGAAAGCAACCCCTTTTATATATTCCAAGTGTTTTCCAGATGTGCTGGATCAATAATTCTCAAAATTGACTGAAAATTAAATAAGTTTGGGTTTCTCAATTGTCATTGCAGAAGCGAGCTTAACATGGGCGTCAAAACTCCTTGTGCTATCTTTGTGCTATCACTTAACATCCGCTTAAAAATTTCTTACATGCTATCGCACCAACTTATCACAAGCCTCTTGTGTTATAGCACAAATTTAGCATAACACAAATTATCATTAATTTTTCTATTTTTATTTTAGGTTGTAATTTGGATCCACTTGAATTTAATATAAAATTAATAAATATTTTTCTTGATTTGAATTTCTTAAATCCAATTAGAACATCATCTCTCTATCTTATTCTAGAGCCCTCGCATAGGGTCCATAATATACGCACTTATCATTCAGAGTGAAACCCAACGCCTAAACATTGGTTATGGCTTGTCTTGAATATCATATCAACCGAATTATTGCGTGTAGATAATTTTTCACATCAACAATCGCTTTTTATATAATATCTCGTATATAATGATGTATAATTTTAGAGTATACTACTCCCACGCATGGAATATCCTATTCTTCGTGAAATGAATGATGCAATCAGTCAAAATATTGAAGTCTTACTTTAAACAAGTCCAAGATCAATTCTGCGAGATTTGTGGCTAAATAGTCTTTTCCTTTGCTTTCATAAATTTCATATATTTAGCCTGTTGTGGTAGATAATGCAATAGACGAGAAAGTCTTTTTTTAACTCATGACACTACCAAGAGAATGATAACATAATTAATCGAGAGATATAATTTTATCCAAGTCCCCAACACAGAATAGTAAATTAACATAGCCAGCTGCGAGGATTCACTCATCTTGTCTTTATCAAAGTCAATCTCAAATATGCAACATCTTTCAAGTATCTCAAGATCCATTTGATTTCCTACCAATGTTCTTAACCAATACCCTTTATGTATCTACTCCCAACGCTAACAACATGTGAAGTGTTAAGTCAAGTACAAATAGGGATAGCAATGGGGAAGCGACGAGGGTGTGGAGGCGGGCGGGGCGGGCGGGGCGGGTTTCATGTGCAAGGTGGAGTCGGGTTTTAGGTTATGTGGGTGCGGGACGGGTTAAAATAATTTTTTTTTTAAAGTGATGCGGGGCCGAGGTTACGGGTTTATGGGGATCTATGCATGTTTAATAATATTTTTTTTAAAAGTTGTCGATAACTAATATTATCTATTTTATCTTTTCCATGACTTTATTGTTTTAAATCTTTTTCATATGAATATATATTTTTATATTTAAGAATAATTTAATATTAAACTTCTAATTTTATTTTTAACTAACGTAATTTTATGACCAGAAAATATCATAACATATCTAAGATGGATAAGATCGATTATGAATTCCAATTTTTTTTATCAGCACACGTTTAATGTGCATGCTTCCAATTCAAAATTTTATTTATTTAATTTGTCAGCATACGTTTACTGTGCATCCCAGAATTGATTAGGTGTGGTTATGTCTTAAACAGTCATGCAAGTACATTTACTCTTATCTTCAAGTTTTATATCTACTTAAACGGAGTAATTAGCATTCACCTTCTTCATTACAGTATATAATTGAAAATTTGAAAACTTATATATATATATATATATATATATATATAATTGATTTTTTTAGAAATTTAATTTTCAATCTTTGAATTAGATTTTTTTAATTATATCTTTAATTATATATAGCATCTGGTTATCGTGGGCACAGAGAATTCGGAAATAATTAAAATTAAACCTCAGAAATAAAAATTTTGAAAAGTGCTTTTCGTTAGAAGTGCGATGCAAATTTATGCTGGGTGGGTTTATAATAGTGGGACTATAATATCAAATTATGCTATGCGGTCCACGATGCGAGATGGAGCGTGTTAAAGTCTTCGAAGTTATACGGATTTGCCCCGTACCCGTCTTAGCGCCATGCCTAAGTACAAATCATAAAATACATAATTCTACCATACATAATACTCGAATATAGGTCTCAAACATTTTCCACCTCTTTATCAGTTTTCGATAACATGTAGACAACTTTAAATGCAAAGCAAAACGGAACACACAAGGCTAGCACATGTCATGTTAAATTTCTTGAGGTAATTCTCAATAGGCCTAGTAGGAATGCCATAAAAACTTCCCAACAATTTCTATCTTGGAGGTAATATCCATCTCTAATATATTTTTTACACCCCACTCAAATCCTCCATGTTAAACTCGTCGCCAATTTACTTCTTTAATCGAACAATATGAGTATGGTTTACAAGTAATAAATATTAAAACCATATAAAAATCGCGTAATGTAAGCAGATTTATTTTAGAGCTTCTTATAATACATACAACTTTCATATTCATTTCAAGTAAAGAAATTTTGAATTCTGAATGTATTAAATCTCTAATACCGCTGCATGCGAAATTTATATCGAATCATACAATGATTTCATAATAATAAAATTATTATTATTCTTACCTTGACAGATTAATAACTTAAGTGATGCATATATAAATCTACTTTTTACCAACTACCAATGCAAGAATGTATTTTCATACTCGCTCTAGCTCCTAAATTATCAAGAGCCATAAAAGCTAGTAAATCTTAATTGAGCTATGCTTCACTGCTGGAAAAAATAATTCATTGTAATTTATGTCCTCCTTGATTGTAAAACCTTTATCCACTGACCTTTCCTCGTATCTTGGTAGCACAAACCCTGATCTGCCCTCATTTTCTGAAAAATCCATTTTAAGAAAGCCTATTATTTTATGTCCTTTTGGAAATGAAAGAAGCTTCGAAATTTGATTCCTGCGAAGAGAATCAATCTCAATCACCAAAGCACCAAAGAATTTATTTGCTTTTACACGAGAAATATCTTCTTAATATCTATTAGGTTTATGCATATCAACAATATTTATAACTATTACAATAATATTAACTATACTTAGGTACCAAACAAGTTGGGGATCGACTATATGAATTTTTATTTCTTCATTTAAGATCATATCATATCATCATCACAATAAATATAATAAAACTTAAAAATAAAAAAATATGTAAATAATAACAATAATAAAAGTTTCGTACGAGTCTATAATCTATCCTCAACGAGTAGTTACATCACCTATATGGATATTTTTCTTTCATTGTGCCCTACCTTTAGCCAAGTCTATATTGATTCAACACATTAGAAGTCTTTGGGACTACTTCCTTTCATGTAATTTTTAGGTCTACCCAGTACCTTTTAATACCTCTACTTATAATATTTTACACCATATGGGCCAGGCGCATCTATAGGGCGTGCGAACATGTCCAAACTAACTCAAGTGGCCTTCTTGTATTTTATCCTCAATGTGTGCTACTTGCCCCTTAAGTGAGTGTAGACATTTCTAATATTATCTGTCTTGAAATGAACACACACATCCATCTTAACATCATTATGTATACAACACTCATCTTATGTATCTTTGGACTTTAATAGTCCAATATTCACTATATATAACATAGTCTTACAGTTGTTTTATAGAACTTAGCTTTCACTTTGATAGGTATCCTTTGATCACGTAACAACTTGTTAGCACTTCTCCATTTTGACCATCCACTTTTAATCCTATAAGTAACATAATCATATATTATTCTATTTTCTTGAAACAACGATCCTAGATATCTAAATTATTTGTATTTTGATATTGCGTTACATCTACTCTTATCTTATGCTAACTAAACACCATAATACATGTAGTCGAGTCTTACTTCTACTTATCTAAAAATCGTCTTACTTCTACTTATCTAAAAATCTTACTCACATGATATGTTTCTCTTTAGTTCAAGATTTTTGATTAAAACCCTCATTAATTTTTGTCGAATTAAGACATATCATAATGGCAAATAACATACACCATAGGACCTTTTCTTGTATTGTGTTGGTAGCTCATTCATAACTAGGAAAAACAAGTTGGAACTCAATGTTGATCCTTAAGTTGTAAACCCATTGTTATGGAAAATCATACGTATCACCTACCACTATTTTCACGCTAATGATGACTCCTTTATACATATCCATTATGGAATTTATATGTTTAATATGACTTCATTTCTTCTTCAACAACCACCAAAGGACCTTGTGTGATACTCTATCATATGCTTTTTCTAGATCAATAAATATCATGTGGTACGTATTACTTCTTTTCACAATAGATTTTCATCAATCTTCTTGTAGACATAGCCTCACAGATTTGTAGATCTACTAAACATAAATACAAGCTGGTTCTCTCTTATTGCGTTCCTATGTTACTCTTTATCGCTCTTTTCCAAAATTTCATCATATAGCTCATGAGTTTAATTCAATGATAGTTTGCACAACATTAAATATTTTCATTATTCTTATAAATTGTAACAAGGGTACTCTTCCTCCGCTTATTGGGCATTTTACCACTTCTTGTAAAGATACTGACACTTGGGCCTAACTCAACCCCAGCTAGCTCATGAAGGGAGGATTGCTCAAGTCCATGAGCCATTGGTCATTCCTCGACAATGTGGGACTTTAACCCACTTTAACACCCTCACTTCACACTCGGGCAGGCGGAGTGTGGGCCAGGAAACAAATGGGAATGGACACAGCTCGATACCATGTAGGGTATGACACTGGGCCCTAACCCAACCCAAAAGCTAGCTCTTGAGGGAGGATTGCCCAAGTCATATAAACAAACCATTAGTCCATTCCCAACCAATGTGGTCTTTACATGGTATCGAGCCAAATAAATTCATCCTCCCTATTTGTAAGTAACCACCAGGGTCGCGGATCGAGAGTGCGGAAGCTGTGTAGATCCCTATTTTTGAATTGATGTTCTTAGGTTTGCTACTTGGCTAGATGTTTGTTGTTGGTTTGGTTTGATTTGGACGGCGTTGTATGATTGTCGTTGTTGGATAGTTTTGATTTGAGACCGTTGTTGGTTTGGTTTTGATTTGGGCGGCGTTGTTGGTTTGGTTTTGATTTTTGACTAGGGTATTTTGTTCTTATCGTTGTTTTGGGGTTGCTTATCTTATTGTATTCACTTCGCTTTTGTCAATTTGGATGGAAGGATGATTCTCTCGTCCATTAACACTCAATTAGATGGCAAAAATTATCACGTAATGGAGTTATGTCATGAAGAATTTTCTTCGTGGCAAGAATACGTGGGGCTATATTCTTTGAGGTTAAATCCAAACCTAATGATAGGAAAGTGAAACTTTTCATTGGCATTGGATTTATGGGGAAGCTTTGCTAACTCAAGGTTATCACTTGGATTAACAGCCTGTTAACCTCGGTCGGTGGTATGCAATATGCTAAATATGACCTGACAAAAGAAATCTTGGAATCACTTGGAGAAGCTTGTACACTCAGTCCTAATTTTGTGAAACGAGTACCAATTAGAATACGATATTCGTGCTCTTCAAAAGAATGCTATGAGCATTGAGATTTACAATCACGCCCATACAGGGGTATGGTAGCTTTGGTGCCACTAGTAGGACTGGACGCTGCGGTGGGCCTAGGCACATCGGTGCCTAGCTAGCTCTATCTCGAGTTTCTGGAAACGAAAGGGCTATATAGCAGTACATGCTTAAAGCCTCAGGCCAAACTTGGCTTTATAGCCACTGTGCACGTAATAACGGTAACCCAGAAACATACTCACAACAAAAGAAAGGAACCTATGGTATGAGGCCACCATGTTGTCTAGTCATCTGAAACTCAACAAATGAAAGCGAAAGGCTACGTGACCGGCAAGGTCACCACTACTATCTGCTTATGTCCCCACCACGACCAACATAAAATAGAGATACTAGCAGCTATAACAAGCGCACGGCCTCACACGACGGGCTCAGCGGCCACCGGGGAGATAAATCGAGACAATCGCAAGCCTCTATGAGTAGTAATAGAAATGATCGGGAACGGGCCCCGACCTACCCATGCTTGAACAAAAAAGGAAAAAGAGTACCTCACAGAAATCAGACTCAGGATGACGAGGCAGTGACTCACGCTCGGCCCCATTTGGAATCACGAGGATCGCCTCCTCGTCACAGGTACCTGGGCAAGCTGTCTGACGCCCCAGGCGTCGGTACCACGAATGCCCAGTATTCAAAGCAGCGAAAACAGCTGAATACAGCTGAATATAGGCTAGCATAGCCCAGCAGTGCAGTATAGCGAGGAGATAGCGAGATACGAAGGGCGTATATTTGAATCGGGCTTTCGCATGCGATAGGGCGGCATTGCCTATGACGCGACGGCTGCGTGTTAACTGGTATATAGCACATAATAGATATACAAGTAGCAAGCAGAGCCCGATACCAACCCCATGCATGGGATAGTAAGCAAGCAAACAATCTATGTGCCCCTACCGGGTCAAAACCGGCCAAAATAAGTCACTCCACTCATCCTTTAACTAGGAGCACCTCTGCCAGGCCCCTGGGTCTCGGGCTGGGCCATATCTCAGAATATAAATAAGCATTAATACCGAGTGGAGGACTGCTATCTGTCTGTGCTTGAAAGCTATGTCATTTGCTCCACAGGCGCTTGCGCTCCGCAGGACTATACGTAACGTAGTCTTGATGACCGATATAGGAAAACTTTGTCCATCTTCGTCCAAGCGGGGACTGACATGCCACTCATGGGTGACATAAACCCACCCGCTCGGTGGCGACACAATTACCAGCCGAGGGCGGCGAGGACGCTCGATAAGATGCCCTCACGCCATTTCAAGTCTCATAAACAAATAGCACATATAAATAGCAAGCATGTTTAAGCTGGGAAAGACTATCGAAATCGGTTCTTATTCGATCTCTTTACTGTATTATACGATTCTTTACTTGATTATGCGATTACGCCAATCTTTATTCCAGCTATTTGGCTAATCGCTGCCGAGGATACTATACGTACGAATGGCTAATGCCGCAGCCAAGATATCATGCGTACGAATGACTGAGTACGCCCAGCCAAATGTCATACGATTTTTACTTTACTAGCACATTACGAAAATCTGTATCTTTTATTCTCTGACATGCTTGCTAATCATACAATAGGCTATACTGAATGCGGAATGCTAACTTCGCCCTTTGGCGCATACTTTATTAACTTTTCGGTTTGAGTAAGATAGACAACGCAAACCATTTACTAAACTTACTGATACTCAACATTCAACTCAGGAGCTCAATTCTGAGTTTACTATGATTCACTTGGCTAAAGCTACTAACTTTACTTGAAGAAACTACTTCATATACCTTAACTTTCAGGTTATCTGTTGGACGAGGCTCGAGTCGGTACTCGGCTATTTCTCCCAGCGCATTCATATACACGTCGATTAGTACTAAATACAACACTATTATGAAAGACAATGTCACCTTCGATATATTTATAGCTAAACTTAGGCTTATCGAAACCCAGTAAAACTTACTATTTTCAAAAGACCGAAGGAGAAAGATTCACTTTACGGCTAGGAGCACATTGACACTAGTTTGGAGCAATTCTATACCTTAGTCAGGTAGCTCGGCGATTCTTCGGCCGTTTTCACGAAACAAAATCATAGGAATGCTCCTATTTGCTTTGTACCTCGGTACACGGTTAATTTAGATTTGGACTACGTTTAGCGTAATCGGGCGATAAACTATATTATCTCCTTCGCTCGCTCTCTGTTTCACGCGAGGGTTCACAGAAGTATAAGATAAATGACTACTTAAAAAAGCTAGGAAGTGGGGATTTATATACTTAGACTCAGACGGGCCCAGCTGTCACGGAGCCAGCGCGGTGGCCCGCCTTCGTGACCATTGTGCCATCGCGGAGGGGCTCTACGCCTAGGCTCCTTCGCGACGGTTCGACGGAATTTCCGTAGATCTTTTCCTAGGGCTTTCTGCACGTATGGTTTCAAATATGCTTAGCAACGCGCGGAGCTAAGAGGCCCATCTAGGTGCGGGAAACTTACGAGTGTAACATTCTCCCAGCCCAGAACATTCGTCCTCGAATGGCGCTATAGAGGGACTACTCGACTATCTCAACCTTGATTTTAGGAAAATTTGGCGAGTTTCCCACATATTATGGACTATCCCAAAACCTGTGGCTCTGAGAAAAATTATCTGAGATACTCCACACAATACTATAAGATGCACGATAGCTAAACATCAATCTTTCTCATTTATACATATACAGCTATAAAGTGCTGCGTAGGTACTTAATCTTACGACATGCACAGTGGCACGACTGAGCACGGAACAAGTGAGGAGATCTAGCTTTCATATACGCCTCTTCTCGTCATCTCCTCTTGGTTCTGTTATGCCACAATGCTTTGACCAGGACACAATATCTTGAGTTTCTCGATACGCGAATGCATGCATGCAGGATAACTACGGAACACCTCTTCGTAACCGGCTCGCCATGCTGGATATCACAGGTGGGGCCCGCATGGACGGGTCTCATGCATTTCCTCGCTTTGAATCTGAAGCTGGGATGAGCAGATTCTAACTACGGAGGCAAGTTAAACTCATATGCCACTTGGCCTATTCTTGTGAATCGATAGGGCCCAACAAATCTTGGACGTGAGCTTACCTTTCTTGCCAAATCTCATCACCCCTTTCATCGGAGACACTTTCAAAAATACCCCGATCATTCACATCGAATTCCGAGGTTTACGCGCCTGTCGCATATGATTTACGGCGGCTTTGTGCGGTCAGTAGAAGTTCTCACGATAAACTTTACCTTCTCTCTATTTGATGAACAATGTATTTGGCCCAATGTCTTGATTCTCCTACTTCAAACCTGATAATCGGCGTGCATTTTCGCCCATATAATGCCTCGAAAGGCGCCATGCGGATAGCGAGTGATAGCTATTATTATAAGAAAACTTGATTAGGGGCAAATGCTCATCCCGGCTACTGCAAAATCTAACACACACGCTCGCGGCTTATGTCTTGAGCGTACGAATGTGCGTTCGGCACATCCCATCTATTTGAGGGTGGAATGCGGTGCTCAAATTAATCTGCATACCAGACCTCTGAAGCATTGCAAAAAATCTACTAGTGGCCCCATTGCTCCTCACATGCGGAAATAATGGATCAGCGCTGCGTGCAATCTGACTATTTATCGGATATATAACTTCGGCATAATCTTCAGGGCAGAAAGTAGTTTCTTGGCGGGAAATGGTGATTTTTGTCAATAAATCTACTATCACCCATATAGCGTCATGTCTATGTCTGAGTACGGATGATCTGCTTACAAAATCTCAATTCATTCTTTCCATTTACAGAAGCACCATTATGTCTTTGTGAGTTAACCACGCAGGTTTCGTGTTACGCTTTTTCACTGTTGGCATTTTAGGACCTTTGGGCTACAAATTCGACAATTTCTCTTTTCATACACAGTACCCAGTAGTTTTCTTTGATATCATGGTACATTATCATCGCTGTGGTGAAGAGAATGGCGGGCGTTATATACCTCGTTCATGTCTGTGGCAAAGCCACGAAACATACGGAACCTGAGACGGCCTTCCTGCTTTGACACTCCATCCTCGTACACAGGAAATCGGCGCTTTTCCACTGCGGAATGTTGTCCTTGGTGAATGAGTCGGGATCTTCATATTACTTAGATTCTTTCACTTCCACAACTAAGGATGACAGCGGTGTTACGAGATTACCGCTACGTTGTCCTCTTTGTTTACTTTGCTACAGACGGCGGCGCTAGCGATGTATCACGACTGACTCATTGCTTGGGTTGCAAATACGCCAAAATCCCCATGGACTTACGGCGAGCATCTGCTACAACATTGGCTCTTCCGGATGAGTACACGGAATATCTACGTCATGAATCTTTTAAAAACTCTAACTTGATGTGGCTGGCATCGCGTTCCAACTCCTACGGGTGAAGATATACGCCAGAGCTCTTGTGATCGTGAAAATATTCCACATGGACGCCATACAAGTAATGTCTCCACATTTTTAAGGCGTGGATCCTTCACGGCTAACTCCAGTGCGTGGGTAGGGTAATTCTTTTCGTGTTTCCTCGGTTGCAGGAAGCATATGCAATTACCTTACCATGATGCATCAACACACAACCCAACTGACGCACGATGCATCGCAGTACACCGAGTAGCCTTACGTACCTTAGGCAATGCTAGGAGGCGGAGAGTTAATTTGTCTTCCGGTTCTAGAAGCTCTGCTCGCACGCCTCTGTCCACTGAAACTTTCTTTTGCTTTACCGCGTCGGTTTGGAGTGGAAGATGCTTGCTATAGTAGAGAACCCTTACGACAAACCTCTTGTAATATCCTACTAACCCCGAGCTACTTCGGACTTTAGTCGGAGTGGTAGGCCTAGCCATGTTTTAGCACAATATCTTACACGTATCAGCACGTATACCGACATCAAACTGGCGTGCCCCAAAAAGGCTGCGAGTTAGCCCGGAATTCACACTTGGAGAACTTAGCATATAGCGGCGGTCCCGAGGATCGGGCACTATCGCGTCAAATGAGCACGGTGATGCAGCGAGCGAGAATACACCAGAATATCATCGATAAATACTATCACGAACAGGTCCGGTAAGGTGAAAATACCTTCGCCAGTCCCATAAATATTGTTGGGGCATTCGTCAACTAAAGGACATAACTAAAAATTCAAAGTGCCATATCGGGTCTGAGAACGCCGTCTTGGGGATATCTCTTTCACGTACTCGAACACATTGATATTCGGACCACTTAAGTCAATCTTGGAAATGTCCTGGCTCCTATCGCTTAAATCAAATAAATCATCTATTAAGGAAGCGGGTATTTATTCTTCTTGTAACTTTATTCAACTACCAGATAAGCTATACACATGCGGAGCGAGCCATCTTACTTTCTCACAAATAGAATCGGCGCACCCCATGGTGAAGAACTCGGCTGATAAAACCTTTATCTAACAAATCTTTATTTGCTCCTTTAATTCTCTGAGCTCTGTTGTAGGAGCCATACGATGAGGAGGAATTGATATAGAATTTGATGCACATTAATAATCAATAGCAAAATCTATTTCCCTTTTTGGGGGGAATGCAGGTATCCTGGAAGCACATCGAGGCAGTTCACCAGGAGCAGATTGGAGTGTCGGGGAGTGCGAACATCACGAACTCTAACTGAGGTGAGTAAACCATCCATAGTTATCAATTTCCTGCACAGAAGGTGGGAAATAAACCTACCTTTGGCGTAGTACGTATTTGCCCTTCCACTCATAGCGCACTCTCTGGAAAGTGGAGATCGAGACCATCTTGGTCCAACATTCTACATTGGCATAGCACGACACTAACCAATCCATACCCATTCATGGCATGAAGTCTATCATTTACAGCTCTACCGGATCTCTTGTAGTCGCGTCTGACAACCTCTCTGTACACCCTCGGTAAATTCTGCTAGCTATTATAGAGTCACTGAAGCGGGTGTGAATCTTGAAAAGGGCTCTTTATGTGGCTCACAGTGCGATATTAAACTTTCGTGCCACAAATGGGGTAATATATGGCAGAAGTGGATTAAGAGGTCAATCAATACATAGCGAGGGCATGAACGGATATTCATCGTACTGTTACTACATGCGGAACGCCTCGAGTCATGTATCCTGGTAGTGCATAAATACGGTTTGAGCCGGTGCAGAGCCCAGGCTCCGTCTACCTCGGCCCACCTGAGCTGGGCCTAGCCACTGTGAAATTCTTGGGCCTGCAGTGACCTGCGGATCCCCCCGTCATTGTCTGCCCTCTGACCTATGGTGGACAATCATCAGGTGCCCCTCACGCATAAAATATAACACCAGAGGATCCATAACTCTACAAGCTCCAGGGTGTATTGGGTGCGATAGGGCGGGGGTGAGGGTGTGAACGCTCTGCTCTCCCCTTCTCTAGTGCCGAGGGAATCCTACGTGCGGAGGCGCTGCAGGGCTCACGGCGCCCTCGTGGCCGAGATCTACCTCGCTGCTTCTTCTTTGTGGTGGGGGTGCAGGGGGTCTGAAGTCTGTCTGATAGTCGTGGCACAGGTCCTCTCTGAGCACTCCACTTTGTATGTGGATCTGTCTCTATGACATTGTTCTTGATTTGTGTCTACTTCCACATTCTTTGCCATTGTCTAAGGCCCTCAATGAATGCGAGCAAAGTCTGGCCTCGGGCAATATCCATATCCTCTCGTAACACCATATTTAGTCATGCATATAGAAGTATATTAGGGTTCAAACCCATAATAAATGCAGCAGACTCTAGATGGCATAGTATCAGAAATCTTGGAGCATAGCGGGCTAAGGAGTCAAGCGTAAAGCATACTCGCGTGGCTCACGCCCCTTGCTCCAAATGCTAAAAGCGATCCATGGGAGCCTGTAGGATCTCTCGTGGCAAGTAACGGTCTAGGCCTCAGGAAGGCTGGTCCCGAGGTCGGAGGGTAGCATCTCTCCCTCAGACTTTCCCAACTCTCGTACCATAATGCAGTATGTCCCCTGGCCAAAGCTCTTGCCCGGCTCAATTGACTGCAGGGTCACATGCATAACCAGGAAAATTCTGTCTCGATACGAAGTCACGAGGGTCCTGCGCAGTTTGACCTTGTGGTATGGGGACCCAAATACCAAAAAACTCTGACCACAGGAACTACTGTCCCACAGAAGACTCTGGCACTCTGGTGGCAGTACAACGGTGTGTAATCATTGTGCCAACATCATTCTGGCCTTCTGAGCTACGATATGATGGCGAAGGTACGGGAGCTGCCGGGGCGGTGTAGTGCTTGCGACTCCACGTGTGAGGGCTGTTTGAAGGCTGTGATAAACCTCTATATCAGCCCTCGAGATCGGAATTGACTCGGCTTGGCCCCGAGGCATCCTACTTGTACCTTCTCCTACTGCGGTGTCTATTCTTACGCGATTAGCGGGAGTGTGTGATACGCCATTCTTATATGTAGACAAAGAATACAATAAGTTTTAGGGACTCAAACCTATCTTTTGCTAAGCTCTATAGCACAATGAATGAGAAGAAGAGTAACCATCCCTATCATGCCTCGCCGACCTCACCTTTATAGTATAGGTGTACAACACATCCATAGATAAGACTCTACTTACTTCGGCTTGTAGACTCCACAGGACACGACCTGCTACGATACAAAGTTTGTCACGCCCCGCCTGCAGGGCTGTGGCGCTGGTGCCCTAGTAGGACATGGTGCTATGGTGAGGCCTAGGCACATATGGTGCCTAGCTAGCTTACTCTATCTGGGGAGTTTACGAAACAAAGGGCTATATAACGGCGTAAACACGGCCTCGACCCATTGGGCCTATAGCCACTGTGCACAGTAATAACGGCTAACCGGAAACATACTCGCAACAGAACCTATGCGGTAGAAATGAGGCCACCATCTTTCCTCTAGTCATACGAAACTCAAGCAAATGAGCGAAGGCTACGTGGCAAGGTCACCACTACTATCACTATGGCCCCACATGGCCAACATAAAATAGACATACTAAACAGCTATAACAAGCTTGCATCGCCTCACACGGCCAGCTCCAGCGGCCACGGGGAGATAAATGCAAACAATGCAAGCCTCTATGAGTAGAAATAGAAATGATCGGGACGGGCCACAGGCCTATCCCATCTTGAACAACAAAGAAAAAGCGCTACACCTCTGGAAATCGGACTCCAGATGACGGGGCTGATGACTCTATAGGCTAATTTGGAATCACGAGGGATCGCCTCCTGCGTATAAGTACCCTACGACAAATGTCTGGTGCCCCCTTTGAGCATCGATGCCGTGATGCCGAGTATGCAAAACAAGTTTGAAAACAATGAATACAATTGAATATAGATAGCATAACTAGAAATTCTGTATAACGAGTGGCGCAGATCTGAAGAAGGTGATGGCCCAGACCCGGGCTACGTAGCGATGAGACAGAGCGTACTGTAGGCATGACGGCACGCTGTCTATTAACTAGTATATAACACATAAATAGATATACAAGTAGCAAGCAAGAGCCAATACCAGCCCCCATAAACGGATGGCGCCAAGCAAGCTTGAACAATCTATATACCCCCTACCAGGGTCAAAACCCGACCAAAAATAAATACTCCACTCATCTGCTAACTAGGAGCACCTCTGTAGAGCCCACCAGGTCTCCCGGCTTGGGCCATAACTGCCGATATAAATAGCAGGTGTACGGTCCCAGGAGGACTCCTATCTTGTATACGCCAGCGGGAAACTGTATTTGCTCCACAGGCGCTTGGCACTCCGCGGGCTATCAAATGCTTGTAGTCTTCGTCGGTGATATGGGGAAAACTTCATCCCATCTTTGTCCAAGTATTTGGGGCGGCATGCCACTCCTTGGGCGTACAACCCACGGCTCGGTGAGCGACACGTTACCAACTCGGGCGCGAGGACGCTCAATAAGTGCCCTCATGCCACATCAAGTCTCAACAAACAAATAGCACATATAAATAGCAAGCATGTTTAAGCTGGAAAAGACTATTTGAAATATGATTTCTTATTACGATCTCTTTAGTATTATGCGATTCTTCACGGTGTCTTGATTACGTAATCTTTATTCCAGCGTTCAATACGTAGCCGGGATACTATACATGCCGAGATAGCTAATCTGTAGCCAAGATATCATCTAACTGCAGATAGCTGAGTACGCCAAATGCGTACTGTCTATACGATTTTACTTTACTAACTTTATTTACACAGAATCTGTATCGTTTTATTCTACAACATGCTTGCTAATCATACAATAGGCTATGCGAATCTTGGAATACTAACTCGCCCTTTGGCGCATGCTTTACTAATTTTGGTTTGAGTGCACGATACGACAACGCAAACTAGATTTACTAAACTTACTCAATACTCAACATTGACTCTGAGAACTCAATTCGGAGTTTACTATGATTCACCGGAGCTAAAGCACTAACTTGCCGAAGAAACTACTTCACATACCTTAACCTCAGTTATCATTGTCGGACGATGCAAATTCGGTACTCCATCTATTTCTCCCAAGCTTTGCATTCGTATACGTCAGGTGGTATAAATACAACACTATTCGAAAGACAATGTACTTTCGATATATTTATAGCCTAAACTTAGGCTTATCGAAGGAACCGGTCAAAAACTTACTATTTTTCAAAAGACCGGAAGGGAGAAGTATTCACTTTACGGCTAGGACATTGACACTAGTTTGGAGAAATTCTACTTACCTTAATCCAGGTAGCTCGACGATTCGTCGGCCAAAATTATTTACGCGAAACAAAATCGTAGGAATGCTCCCTGTTGCTAAATACCTCGGTACACGAGGTTAATTTAGATTTGGACTACGTTTGGCGTAATCGGATGATATTATATTATCTCCTTGCTCTCTCTGTTCTGTCACGAGTTTATGGAAATTATAAGATAAATGACTACCAAAACCCAAAGTGGGGCTTTATATACTTGGGCATGGACGAGGCCCGACTTGTCACGGAGCCAGCGGTGGCCCCGCCTCCATGACCGCAGTGCCATCGCGGAGGGGCTGCGCCCTGGCTCGCTTATGATGGTTCGACCGTTTCACGTCAGATCTTTTCCGGGCCTTTCTCTAGCACGTATGGCTTTCGAATACTATGCTTAACCAACGCGAATAGGCCATCTAGGTCTTAGGAAACTTACGGGGTGTAACAATTTCTATCTTGCTAATAATACGATTTATGGGATCAATTGTACTAACTGAATATCACGAGAATTGAATGGTTTTAAGCGCCGTATATTGCTAGGAGGGAAGAACAACGTTTGGTTCAATTTTTGATGGCATTACGTTCTGATTTTGAAGGGCTGCGTGGAACAATCTTCATCGATCTCCCCTCCCCCTGATTGATTAGTTGTCCATGAGCCCGATTGCGAAAGAGACCGTATCAAGAGTCTCAATTGGATAAGGGTCAAAAACACCTACTACTCTTGCTTGTGTTTGTTGCTTCTTAGGATCGGTCCGGACAACGTTCTCGGCCTCGAGACTTCCTCAGTCGCGGCTGATCTCTAAAGTTGCGTTTGATGAGTGTGTGCATTTTGCAAGCGGAAAAATCATTGGAAGGCTCGGTGTCGTCAGTTTACTCAACAGAGGCTAAGTTTGAGGTGGCAACGAAGAATGGGCAGGTCACGCTCCGGTCGGGCACGGTGTGAAGGAGAAGTGTTAAAGTGGGTTAAAGTCCCACATTGGTTGGGAATGGACTAATGGCTTGTTTATATGGACTTGGGCAATCCTCCCCTCATGAGCTAGCTTTTGGGGTTGAGTTAAGGCGGGTGTGATATCATTACACTTACTATAGCATAGAATAGCTTGATCATCCATTCCACTCCTACATCTCTAAAGTACTTCCAAACCTACGTAGAGTATACTATCGGGCCTTAAGATTATCTAATCTGCATATTTTTCATAGCGTCATTTACCTTTGACGTTCTAATTTTATGAGTGTAGCTAAGTTTTTTTCATTCACTTATATGTGTAGATCGAAAATATTATTCTCACAGTTTGAAATATCAATTGATCAAAGTATTCTCCATCTCATCATCTTATATGTTGTCAACACTTGTTTAGGCTATTTCTTAATATTCTCTCTGATTTAAGTCCATTCTTCTTCTCTCTTAGTCATTATAGTTTAAATAACTCTTTAAATCTCTCTTTTCATGTTCCTAATTTTTTTTATACAATCCATCTAGAGCTTCCCCTTGGGTTTTACTAATAGCTTCTTAGTTTTTCTTAGCTCTTGCATTCTTCCAGTATATCGTACTCTTGCATTTGATAACTTTTGTCATACTCTTTTTAACTTTAATAATTTTTGTATCACATTCCTACCAAGATTCATGTGGGTGATGGTCTAGGCTAGACGCACCTAAGAGTTTTGGCTATTTTTTTTAATGTATTTGATTTTTTTCTAGATATACATGTATACCATAAAATTCTAAGATCTCTTCTTCCATAGTTTTCTTGAAATGCTTCTTGGTTAGCACTCTTTAATCCCATTGCTAATTCATGGTTGTTTGTATGTCATAACTTTTTCTCACCCCGGTGCAGCTTTACTAAAACTACTAAACTATTTTGGAAGGTCATTGTTCCTCTGAAATAACCTTGCGATTGCTTGAACGTACTTCTATATCATCTTCTAGTAGAATAAATTCTGTTGCTATGATTTTCCCCACTCTTATAAGTAATTAAGTGAGTAACCTTTTCTTAAAATTTGTGTTATGTTGTTCCTAAATGCACACACAAAGCACGCATAATTGTAAGTAATACAATAACTAGAAAGTCAAATATCATATCCATAGAAACTTGCTTATAGTTGTCATATTCATTTAACCATCAATTTATCCTTGAAGTGTTTCGTACTAGTTTGTTTTGACTATTATAAACTATTACAAAAACTAACTAATTAATCTAAGTATCCACCTTCAAGGATTAAAACATAAGGATTTAACAGGTGAAGATAAATATTCATGGAGTTATGGTTCATTAGCAATCATGTTGAGTATTCACTTGAATTAGATATAATTTTCTATTGAGTTATTGTTTAATGGAAATCACTATGATTATGGTCTCTCGAGTGGCATAGCCCTCAGGCCAGTGCCCCTCACTACATCTACCTCTACTGTGATCATGTATATAACTTTAATAATGCTCAAATTATACCCTGAAGAAGTATAACGTGGACCTTTCATGATAAAGGCCAACTGGTTGGTTGGGGTGATTACGAATATAGTAGGGTATGGAATAGTTACAATAAGTCATACTTTTAGTTCAATTATTTTCTAAAGGGTCAAATCAAGTAGAGTATTTTTAAACTAGAGTTTTGATCAATTTTTACGCAATCAACTGGGGAGGTGTTCCCCATGGCTTCCTAACTAAGTCGAGATTATTACAATTGTGATCTATCCCAATACTTAACTTTGAAGATGCGATAAATTATTCTCATCTAAATGACTAATTCGTCTATTAGATGACTTTATTCAAGCACTAGGTTAGGTCTCATGAGCGATTTCAATTTAACCTTTATCAATAGTTTCAATTAACTCTCCTATGACCACAACTCAAGCTATTCAATGAAACTCAATTTCAAGGCTTTGTTGTTCTTTTATTTTCCTAATCTCTATTTCTCCAGGTTCAATCAAGAAGAAAATTCGGGCTAGTCCTAACATTTTCGCATTGTTAAGAAAGCGTTAACATGAAGAAAAACAATACATGCATTCATATTGGTTTAGAATCACTTTGTGTTAATCCTAATTTGTTATTCTACCGTAAGTTTTCCCACAATCCCTAGTTATGGAGGATTCAACTATTCATAATTGCAAAGAACAAATGGATTTCATGGGAGAAAATATAATTGAAGACTTACAATGTTGATGAAAGAAGAACCCAGAATCAATTGCAAAATTATTTGTCAAAAACCCAAAAACAAATGATGTATTATGTCCATGTATTCGAGTATTTGATCTCCAGAACATAGGAAACCCAGGCACTACGAATACAATGTCAAAAATGTCGGCTTCCTCTAAGGAAAATAACTAAAAATATTATACAGTGTGGGAGCTTTCACACCAAATTAATAAGAGCGGATTCCACCTGCGTCCTGCGAGTTGTCGCATGATGCTACGAGTCGTGTATTCTAAGTAATATGAAATGCAACATACGAATTTGTCAAGTCTTGGAGGTTGGTACAAATCATATAATACCACTACGAGTCATAAATGTCTATCATAGTGCGGACATCAAATCTGGCATCCTTTGAATCTCACCACGAGTCCTAGTACGGTCAGGTACCTTGGTACTATGACTCGTGGAATCTACTCGCTCACAGGGATGCACGCTAGTTGGCATATTCTTTGAAATTTTTCACGACTCCTCAGTACGGTTCGTATGTTGTCATTATAATGATTTGGCTTCCTCTCGTACTAGGAGCTTCTACAAGTGCACATCTTCTAAAGTTTTTTTTCACAACTCCTTGGTATGGCTCGTGCCGAGGATGGTACGGCCTAATTACCGTAGGTCGTACTTTGCCCCATCACTTGTAAATTTTTTTCACAAAGTTACACTCAGTGCTTGGAAGTACGGCTTGCACCATGATGGTATGGCTCGTCTTTGAGACACAGCCAGCGAAGCCACTTACGTTTCCTTTTCACAATCAACCTGATTTTCCTGAAAAACAAGGTAAAAACGCCTCATATCTGTATAAATATACCTAAGACCTGCATATTTTCTATGTTTTAAGCATCGAAAGTGCCATAAATCCACGACACGTCAACATCCTCAACTTAGAACTTGTGCATGTCCTCGAGGCAAACAAAACATTACTACCACATGGTGCTTAACTAGAAAGTAAAATAGAAGACCTACAACCAACAACACCATAATTTTCCCACGTGAGCACTATCAAGTATTGGCCCTTTTCATTCAAAACCAAGTTAGCTATGCTTATATGCAACTACAAATCATGATACAAGGGATCTAGAGATGACACTCAATCATTAACAAACAACCAAGCAATCACTAATGTTATTTGCACGGACAACTAAAAAGAATGCAGTACAACACATGTACCCTCACAATAAATTAAGTCCCAAATACTCACAATGGTATATATGTATGAAACTGGGAATATCAAGCAAAGCTCTCATTCTCACAAGAGTCTTACATACTGCACAAGTGATTACATAGGCTTGCCCTTATTTTCTCTACTCTAACTTTTCGGACAGTTAGGTTAGTATCATTATAGGACTTTTATTGGCTTGTAATGCAAGCTTAGAGATGGGTGTGGTACACATGGGCAATAGTGACTAATCCTTCTTGTCACTACACAACTCTTGACTTTACTTTTAACTTTTTCCCTTTTTCTTTTCTCTTTTTCTCCCTTTCTTCATTTTTTTTCAACTTTCAACTAGTAGGTGTAATTGTTTTTTCACTTTTCTATTTTTAAATTTCTTTCTTTTTTGTTCACACCATACCCCACTTTTCTTGACTAGCCTTTTCTTTTCTCCTCGACTCATCTACACACCCCTACAATAGTCATCCTCAACTTAGGCATTTCTTTGAGTTGAGGTTCACAATGTCGAAGGAGGGAAAGGGTCAAAACAAGTTCATAATAAATAAAACGAGGGAGAGTGAATGGGATAATCAAGCAAAAGTCAAATTTTAGGCTCGAAACATGGGATCAAAGGGATTCATTTCATCATTAGGAAATTTAAGCTAAAGTAGACTAAATGAAAACAACCTATGATCCTTTCCTAACAAACTATCCCTGACCTAAGAAAGACTAGATCACCTACACAATATTGAACTAAGTAAGAAACTAACTCAAACAAGGTACGAGGTTTACATCACAAACTCCTATTTGGTTCATGCACAATTATGTTACGATTACTCATGCTAATCAAATCAAATGCCACAAAAGATCCACAATAGTCATGTGCTGCGAGTAAACCAACATAGATAATCACAAAAATATTTAAAGATTATTTTGTCAAAAAACATCAAAACATCAACACATGTGCATTTTTTTATTGTTGTTAATTACTCCTAAGATACTTACAGTTAAGCAAAAAACAAAATATCCTAATCATGCAGGTTCTATTAGATAGCATGTCAGGGAAAAAAACACAACAATAAAAACTCACGGACGAACAAAAAATATAACCTCCTCTTTAAAAATATGCTTTGTCCCTAAAGAAAAGAAATAAGAACTAGGAGATTGACATACTTTGTGGTGCTTTAAGCTCTCTTGTCATCCTATGGAGGGGATGTGAAGGAACACTCCACGCCTGCAAACGTGGTGCTAGTGGTGGTCGTCATGGTGTGATGGTGGGGGCTGTGTTTGCCCCCTCAACAATCTTGGCCACTCAGCCACCTCTGTATCTCTCTAGGCTGAATGCTTGGCTTACCCAAGGTTCCTTGCCACGCAAGCTCACTGGGGACAACGGATCGACTCCCAACTCCTTTGGCTCTCCTTTAGCTCGAGATATGTGCTAGTGATGAGTGTGTAGGCTAGCTGCTATTGCCCATTTGTGCTCTTTTCTCTCTCTTCCTTCTTTTCTAGAGGCCTCCTCTGTCAACCACCTTCCTTGAACTTTCTCTTTCCTCTATTTCCCTGCTTTGCTCATAACTCCAAAAAGGCCCCCAAGAAAAACTTCTCATCAGGCTTGTCTTAAATAGTGGAATGGCTGGCTGTCGAGATGACAACTCAACCACGACTCTAATCTTCCCCGGCTCATCATGCGGACTTTGTACATCGGTTCGGCTAATCTCTTTTATTGGTCACAACTCAAAGCTATCTAGTCTACTATACCACTCTCTAGTTGCCTCCTAAATCTTAGCCTTGACCTAAGGCTTGACTTTGTTCTTAGTCAAGGTAAGCCTTTTTAGCAAGGCTTTTGTAAGAACTCCTAAGGCACAATGATATATTAAATTTGGACCTAGCTGGTATGGCTAGTGGAGGTGCGAGAGGAAGTACTAAGGGCAAATGCTATGTGGGCGCTCCGTGTAGCATCTCACTCTGCTCAGCGCTGGTGTCGGGACTCACTGACGGTGCTCTAAGCCCGGCTCCACGGGTTTATCTCATCTTATATCAAGCCAATATCGGCCGATCTATATGCCTCGACTCGGCATCTGTCTGCACTATCACCCAAATACGACTCTCTGAGCTGTATATAAGACACGGGAATGGAATTTTGGTTCTCAAGGCTAGAGCTTAATCCACGAATCTCTTAAGCATAATCCTCAATTTTATTGATAGCATACCCAGATATGATGCCACATGGTGCTCAAAGTGTTATCATTTCTTTGTCGAGGCGCCAACCTATGGTGAATTAGTATATTACCACGGAAGTTCTTAGGAGTAGACCGGGAAGCAAAGCGCAAAAATGTTGAAAGTTGCGAAAAAGGTTGTAGAACGACGGGTACCATGACTCCATGGTAAGTAACCATGGCCGTCGTTTAGGCCGTGCGATCGGGGAGTTCAAATGTCATGAAACAATGGTTGATTTGACGACCGTTGTAAATAATGAGCCATCTTGGTGAGGTAGAGTGTGGTAAGAGTCTGACCCTAGATGTTGAAGTAACAATGGGTGTTACAACGGCGTTGTGAGAACGACATTCTGGCCATTACTTTGATCATGGTAGGCTTTGGACTTTCGCAATGGAGACAACGTGTGGAAACCATGACTCGCTGGAAGCTTACAATGGCGCAGTGGTGAGGCTCGTGGAATGGGAGTGCGGAGTTTTAGAAGAAGGAAACAACGGCGAAGGAACGATTACATTGAAGCTCGGGACGATTCGTCCCTGTATTAGTGGTATGCTTCCAAGAATGGGCTTTCGGCGGTGTTTTCAATGAAGAGACGGGACGGGTCGTGGTTTATTTCCACGTCCCAGTTGATGCTACCCAAATGGGTTTCTGTCAGGCAAGTTTTCGGGGCGAGATTCATTAGGGCATTTCAATTTTTCATCGTAAGACCCTAAAACTACGTCGTTTTTGTATTTTTGAGTGGTTTAAAGTGAAAGGTTAAGTCCTATATACATGCTCATTCTCATGTAGCTTAGAGGATTCCCGAGAGATTCAAGGTCTTCTTCTCCAAATTTCCTATCAATTCCTTTATGGGTATTCAATGGGCATTGAAATGGAGTCCTGTAGGGTATGTAGGGTTTAGAATGGGTGATTTATTTCACACCCATGCCCAAATTTCGATGTAATCATGAATCCTCCCTATTCAAATTCTATATGAGGTTTTACTCAATTGCATGGAAATGTGATTTCTCCATATGAGTATGATTTAATTGAGTTTTAATCATTGAATTATGAATGATGGACTAGTTTTTATATTATTTTCTTCAAAAAATCATGTTTCAATCTTTTAAACCTATAATGCCTATTTGAGGAAAGTTCATGAAAGTTATGATTTATGATGACTCATTCTATAATTTGAGTTTATTAATGATGGAAGCATGATTTCCAAGTTCTCATGTTTATGAGCATATTTTGAAAGAGCGATATGAAGAAGTATTGGGCAATGCTCACATGTTTAAGAATGATTTATGACTTATGAAGCAAATTACATGATTTATCGATTTATGATGTTGGCGGGATGAAAAGGGCTTTATGATTCTTGGCTAAGCATGTTTTAAAAGGGGATCGGTGATGACAAATGTTATATTTTGTTAATGAATCTTAATGCATGATGTTATTGATTTATGTATGAGGCCTATATGCATATTTTTGGGAGTCGTGTCTGGCAAGGCAACCCAACGTTTAAAGGACTACGTCGGTGGACTACGTCGGTGTCTCATAACCACATGCCACCGTGGGTTTCTAATGATATGATGTATTGATAATGATCCCCTCAAATGTGATATCACGCCTAATGCACAACCCTCGCCTGGCAAGTCAGGGTCGGCTCTGCCCACTTGAGTGAGATAGTTGGGACATCATGAAAGGCTCTACCATGATGGTATCAGTTATGATGAGTCCTCCCATTGTTCCACATGTCTTATGTATTGTTATATTTATGTTATTGGCTCAAGTTATGTTTTGACAAAATTTACTTATGATTATTATCATGAACGTTTTATGAATGATTTGAAAGCCTTGAGCCTTATGTTTTCTTACAAAGTTTATGATATATGCATGATGTCCTTCTCCTACGTTACTTATGAGTTTTGTTTTACTTTTAAATGTCCGTTTTACTTATCTTGCATACTCAGTACATTCCACGTACTGACTGCATACTTTCTATGATGTATCATTTTATGATACAGGGTCTGGATCTCAGGCTCATCCTCATCCTTAGCCTATCTCAGCTTACGTTCTCAGCTTATTGGTGAGTCCTCATGTTTCGAGGACTATTCAGCAGACTTTTATGTTATCTTATGTTTCAGTGTTGTTCGAGTTAGTTGGGGATGTTGTCCCATAAACCCATCATATGTAGTAGAGGCTTTCAGACAATGTATAGTATTCAACTCATGTGTACGCTCAATATTGCTGGTGTTATGTTATGTTTACATTTCCTCAATGTTTATGTTAAGTATTACGCTTTACTTAAATGAGATTAGATGTATGCATGTGCCATGGATGCACTTGGGGTCTTTCAGGGTCCCTTGTCCCATGTCTACGATCTGGGTGTACGTTCGGGTCGTGACAACTAGTGTCCAGCTTTGCTATGAAATTAAGCGAGGCTTTGGTGACCTTCCATCCACTAGTCACCCAATCCACATCCTCCTTCTCCTCAGCTATAACTCTAGACAACCACCTCGCCTATCTCTGCTTCTCCTCCAAGCTCAACTGTTTGAACCTTTTCAGGGCCTCAACATGATGATCAAACTATGTTGTAGAGGCTGGAGCCTGTAATATGGACCATATAACATTCGGGAAATTCCCCACTCTGAGACATCAACAACTCACGCCCGGACCATCACACTCTCCAGTCTAGGCTACTCCTTCACCTTCTTCCCAGCCGGCATCTACTGCTCTGTAGTATCCAAGTAGTTGGCATAGAACTCCCTGACCATGTCAGCAATTAAGTCGTCAGGGGTTCTTTCCATTTACCCAAACGCATATAAATCGAATAGTCGCTTCATCTCCTTGACCTTATTCAGGGTGCTAGTCAAGTTCTGCGGCTCTTCCTATATGCTTCGCCTCAGGTTTAGCTTTGATGTGAGGTGAGGCCCTGCTCATAAATCTCCTTAGCCCCTGAAATACCCCTACTTGATGGTACGACACTCTAGGGGTGGGGTCTGATCATCTTCCTCATCCTATGCCTCATCCTCAGACTCGGCCTCACTTGAACCCTCTCTAGCTTGGGCCTCAGATGACCCTTCCTCTGCATTCGAGCCACTACTGGACTCTTGTGGCTGTACATCATCCCCTCCTCAGACTGGGGAGCATCTGTCGGAGTGGCTGAGATAGCTACGGCCTGAGTCTTGCCCTGTGCCCTAGTAGTTCGGGGCTCATCAGTATCATCGGTGTCATCTCCGTACTCCTCCAACGAACCACTAGGTGTATTTTTCTCTTGCTCAGATGCAGAGGTCTCATCTCTTAGGGCCCTCTGAGCTGCAATCTCATCTCTTGCTCTCTTTTCTAGGCATCCTTGGTTGCTCGTCTTTTTTGAGTCATTGTAACTTTGGAGGAAAGATTAGTATATAGGATCTCATAGAAAGAAAGCAAAAGAAGCATGTTCAGTATCATACTACAAATCATCCGTACGAGTCGTACCATGGTGGTACGATCCGTACTATGACTCATAGTGCCTTTTGTCATAGTTATGACTCATTGTATGACTCGTATCAAGGTTGTACGATTCGTACTGATGGTCAAATGATTAACTTATGAGAATGTGACCTTCTGTATTTTTGGTACGACTTGTTATCACGATTCGTAGTGGGATTCTATGAGTTTTACCATGGGTCATGATTTTAATTTTGATTTTTACCCTTTTTGTTTCTTTGGTACAACTCATTGTGTGATACCACTATCCATACCAATTTTTATACCATCATTTTAAAATGTTAGTGTTCCTGGGACAGTCCCAACGAATCATCCTATGCGTCATAGTTTGAAACCACAATAGTAGGTCGGCTCGTGAAGCCTGTCCTCACTCTGTGCATCAACAAATGTGTAGGAAATCAAATTTTTTTAGGGTGGATACTGAGACTTCACCACCCCTTAACTTCATAAAACACCCAGATTTCACTACCCCATAATACCACAATTAAATTTTCCCAATAACTCATTACCCCACAAACAACACAAATTCATATAGCAATTTTTTTCCTTCCATAACCCATCATTTTAACATCATAATAGCCTACTGATCATGTTCCTCCACTTCATTTTGATGAATGAAGGATTCACAGTGCATTCAACTATTAATAACAAGAAGAGATAAGCAAATTTTCAACTTACTTGCAAAGTTCTTGAATAATTCTTGCTTGCTTCGGGTTTCGAGTAGGAATTCAACATGAAATTGCAAAAAATCGTGTTCAAATGAAATGGGGCATGAGTTATCGGTAAGTAGAGAGTGGGGGGAGTTGACTATGGGTTTGTGTGAGAAATTACCGACCAAAATTTCATTTTAAATAGGTTTCGGGCGAACTTAAAAATTCGGGTCAAGTCAGGTCAGATCGAGTCTCTCATTTATTAGGTCCATCACGACTCGTAGGTCATAGCTATGATTCGTCCCTTGAAAATATACCTGAAGCCTCAAAAGACTTACCTGGGGACCTACAAGTGCAAGGTATGACTCGTAGGTCTAAATTTCTACACTTCGACACTTAGGAGAGTTCATCACTACGGTAGGTACTACAACTCGTACCTTGTAGGTAGGGTTCGTAATGAACAACCGTAGTATGACCTTCTACACCTTTTCAAGTCTTTGCTTCTCACTACGGACGAGACTACGAGCCACACCATCATTCTATGGTTCGTACTGAGGCTCGTAACCCAGACTTATACTAAAATTTTCACCCATCAATTTTTGTTTCACCTGCACACTGAACACACAATAGTTAAGATACTTGGGTTGCCCTCCAAGAAGCGCCTAATTTAACATCGCAGCAAAACACAGGTAGTTTGTTACTCAGACATCACCAAACCACCTCATGGGTTGCCTCCTGTGCAGCGCCTGATTTAACATTGCGATACGACACAAGTCTCTTGACTATTCAGAATTCATCAAGAAACTCAGAATCCATATCAATTGTTGAGACTACATGAAACTCATTTGGCTTCTTCATTGACCTACAGACATTGAAGGTGACCTCTTATTTATTAAACCTAAACTTTAGCCGGCCCGCTTCAACGTCCACTAAATCTCTCCCAATGGTAAGGAATAGTTGCCCCAAGATGACGGGGACTGCAAAATCTACCTTGCAATCTAAGATCACGAAGTCAGCTGGATGAACTTGTCCACTTTCACTAGGACATAATGGAGTATGCCTATAGGCTTCTTCACTATGTGGTCTACCATTAATAGCCGCATTGTCATTGGTGTGGCGGCTCCCAAGCCCAATTGCTTGAACACAACTAGCGACATCAGATTGATGCTAGCTACTAGATCATACAATACCCTTGCAAACTCGAAGTCTCCAATTTTGCATGGGATGGTGAAGGCTCTTGGTTCTTCATTTTTCTGAGTAAGAACCCGTGACGCTGTAACACCCCAAAAGTCTATTTGATCAAGCCTTAGATATGTAAGCAGATGCAACAAAAAAATATGCATTTTTCTCTCAATATGACTCGTGGTACGAGTCATTGTACCATGGTATAGGTTGTATATCGAGTCTTGATGGGCTTCTGTTTGTCATGTCTTGGACCAATGAGTCAAGGTACGACTCTTTGTTTGGTGTGATGAGTCATGGTTGACAATAGAGTCTTCTGGCCTAGTGACGATGGCTCACGGTATGAGTTATAGGAAGTTGTAATGGATCGTGGATTATAGTCATGGTTTGAACCTATGAGGGGAAGGGTGATGTCGAAGTCAAAGGTATGACTCGTTGTAGGAAATATTGAGTCGTGGAATTGAGTCGTGGAAGGCATCCATGGTTAGAATCAGAGAGTTGGAAATTTGGACTGACTGGCAACAGAAGGACACCATGAGTTGTGGTTTGGAGGTATGACTCATGGTACAAGTTGTGGTGATGAGCAGTGACTTTTTTCCAAACAAATCATTAAGGGCATTTTTGCAGTTCCTAAGCTTCAAACATCCTAATGACGTCATTTTAAGCACTGAAATGAGTGTTTTAAGAGGGTTTAACCTATCCTAAGTCATTAGGTTCCCATGCATGCATTGTATTGAGATTCCCTTGCAAGATCAAACTAGAATTGTTATACCCCGAGAATTCAAGAATCGGACCCGGAAGTGAATCGGAGAAAAACTAGAAAATATTGCAGTAGTTGCAGAACGATTCACTGAAAGACTCGTGAGGAGACCCCATGAGTCGTCATGTGACTCGTAGGAAGCCTGGAAGGATTAGGGACTCGAGGTCCCCACGGGCTATGTAACGACTCATGGTTAGAGACCACGAGTCGTCATGTCAGTCGTGGGGTGGTTCTAGAGGAAGATTGGAAAATTGATCAGGTGTACTTGACAAAAAGTGGCAACGGGTTGTGGCTGTTGGGGACGAGTTGTCATGTCACTCGTTAGGAGCCCCGACAAACCAGTTATCTAGTGAACCCGATGAGCGAACCAACGGATCGTGTGCCCTGGTGACGAGTCGTCAGGTCATCTGTTAGGACCCACTGACAATTATTTTCAGCGATTTCAGTAAGGGCTTTTCCATAATTCCTAAGTTCTAAGGGCCTACACTACTTCATTCTAAGCTCGTAATAGAGGGTTTTTTGCAGAGAAAAACACATCTTAGGCCATTAATTTCATGCACGCAAGGTTGGGGGTTTGAGGAGAAGAATCAAGGTGAATTCTCAAGGTTTCCAATTGGATCTCAGCTGGACAATTAGGAAGAGTTAAGATTCTTCAATCCCAGGTATGTAAGGCTATGAGTGGGTGCTTCCTTCCACACCCATGCCCATTCCCTATAATATGTGATTGGTTTGTGATGGTCAAGTATGGGGTTTCATTTAATTGCATGATTTTACATCTCTACTCACGGGTATGATTAAATTGAGTTGATATTGATGATTTATCGGGCTTGGGCGGGTTCTAACTTAATTTCTTTTACAAACTTGTTTTTCTAAAAATTAAATCTAAAACGCCCATGTATGGATAGTTCATAATAAAATATAATGATGATGGAGTAGATGATGAAAGGCATGTTTCTAACCTTACTCGTGATTTTGATGATGTTTTCAAGGAAGAATAAATAGACCCAAGTATGGTAGAGCTTTGGGTTATGCCCAAATAATAATTTCAAATTGTGATTTTCCCAGACATGAGCTTACCATGGTTGAGATGAAATTTTCCTTTAACCCTTATTATGAATTCTATCTTGTGGTATGTTTCAAAGTAAACACTTCTCTATCCGTAAATCCTTAATTGTTATGCATGTTATTGTCAAGCTTTGTCAAGCACAATGTTAAGCTTCATTTCACATGATGTTGATTCTAAGCTTTGTCAAAATGACATTGTTGAGCTTCATATTTATATGATGTGTAGTGTATGCATGATTTCATAATGAGCTTTGTCAATGGACGATGTTGAGCTTCATTTCATACGATGTTGATTTTATGTATGATTTCATGTTGAGGTCACTAGACGATGTTGAGCTTTGTATTTATACGATGTAGAGCATTGCATGTTGTTGGACAAGAGTCTAGCACCAAGCGGGATAAGGGTCGAAAACCCTATGTCCCAGAACTACGCGCCAATGTAGGTTGATTCTATTATTTTATTGGGATGTCCCTTGTGAGCTATCCCCAGCCCAAATGGCCTCTTTCAGCTTGATATCAATATCATGGTAGCATACTTATCCCCAACAAGGTTTTGGATAGCTCTGCCCACTTGAGTGTAATAGTCGGGACCATGTAAGCTCTATCGTGGTATGTCGGTTAACTGACGAGTCTCCCACTTTCTATATTATTCGAATTTTCATCACCATTACTCATGATAATTATCGTATGTATGCATGTTAAAGAAGCAAGGTTTGACTCATTGTTCACCTTTTAATATAAGTGTTATGTTTCAGCTTTGAGTCATTCGAGTCAATCATGATGTTCTAAAGCTATGCATGGTCATGTTATGATAAGAATACGATTTCAGAATGATTGCTTGTAGCCTTCTATTTTCACTTAAAAGCCTATGATATGTCATGAAATGTTTTAAATGATTTATTTACTTAAGAGGTTTTACTTACCTTGAATACTCGATACATTCCACATACTGACCGCATACCTTCTATGTTGCATCATTTCATGATGCAGGATCTAGTTCTCAGGTCCAGCCCCATTCGTAGTCGCTTATCAGAGACAGTACCTTCTTGGTCGGTGTGTCCTCATCTTTCGAGGACTATACTTTCAGTTATCTTGGTTGTATTTTAAGTTTTAGTATTATTGAGCTAGTTAGGGGCATTGTCCCATCAGCTTTTCCAAATTAGAGGCTTATCATACTTAGGCATGTATTTAGCTTCAGACATTGTTTCTGTTGTTAGGTCAAGTTAGATTTCTGCTGAGTTTATGATTATGTTTCTTCATGTTTATTGAATGAGTTAGTGAATGCTTATGCCATGGGTTGGCTTGAGGTCTCTCGGGGTCCCTTTTCCTGTATCTACGATCCGGGTCTCTGCTCCGGTCGTGACAAACTTGGTATCAGAGCCATAGGTTTGAAGTGTCCTAGGGAGTATGAAAGCCACGTTAAGTAGAGTCCTTTTCATGAGCGTGAAGTGTGCCACACTTATGATGAAGAAGCTATGAAACATTTTAGGAAATGTTCCCATCTTTCATGATCTATGTCGTACAATGAAGAGTCTTTTTGTCCCTCTAATTCTTTCTATTCGCGATTGCAGAATCATGTCTCCTCGAAGGATAAATGGAAGGAGAAATGGAGACGGTGAAGTCCACGAGGATGGCATGGGTTGTGGGCATCAGTAGGTCCCACCAGTTCAGGAGCCTCAAGCACCGGAGCCAGCTACCCACACTGAGTTTCGGGACGCTATCTAGATTCTTGTGCAGGCCTTGATCGCTCAGGTCAATCAGTAGGCTGTTGCGCATGTTCCACAGAATAGCAGTGCACATGTTTAATGAAGGATATAGTTCATGTGGGATCTCTTAATCAGTTGATTGACATGAGTTTGCTAAAATTGAGAGTCGATTCTTGAGGTTAAGAAGT